>JAUZSW010903209.1:0-10221 GCA_034780735.1 Hyalogyrina grasslei
ATATGAAGAGGTAACGCTCTGAACTCTTTAAGCGACTGCTTGTTTATAAATCTATATTCTTTCATTTGATGCTGGCATTTTCCTTTCGTGCTACCAATAATAAGGACTTGCCTTCCCGTTGCGAAGTCGATGATTCCAAATGGCAGCTATTATTCCTAATATAACAAATGGGGATGATGCCACAAGCCCCCCTGGCGCCAATGACCAGGTATCTGCCAACACTGATAACAATAGAATCACTGAAGCAATAGCGAAGCAAAATATTGATATATTTCTTGTTCCGCCGAGCGAGTTACGTAAAGCTTTGAGTTCGTCAGTATCCTTCATATGTTCATTCCAATGAGCCTAATTTACTTGGCGGTCTAAGAGTTTTTGCGCACTATCGATCATAATACTTTCACAGTATGATAGTGAGGTATCAATCGTCCTATTTTCTGTCCACCGACCAGCCAAACACTCCATGCCATTCAAATATCCTACTTCATATATATCTTGATTAATGTCTTGCTGTTGAGAGCAACCAGACACATATATTATTAGGGCTGGTATTAAGTATCTATACATGATTGCCACCAGTCTTTACCCATCATTAATTGCGGCCACAGCTCCGCTTGCTATCATACTTCCACCCATCTTACGTGTTGGTTGGAATGTTTTTATCGTTTTTCTGGATAATAAAAAAATAAAATATCACACTCCATATAAGGAGCCCCACTGCCGCATACCCAAGCTCAATTAACCCATCTATCCCACCACTGTACGGATAAAGCATAACCCCAAGAAGCGGAAGAGATCCAACCCAGTAGACGATCGATTTCCTAATCTTCATAAGTAGTGATTTTTCGCCCGTGCCTTGAAGAACATGCAGGCTACCCAAGATATAAATAAGCACAAAGAGACATTTCATTATCAACCCAGCAACACCTAATATCCCCACAAGTGCTTCTAACCCTGCAAATCCTTCCATCACTTTACCCTAGTAGTTTATCTGTCATTTAATGAGATGTTATGTTCGTCACCATTTTAGCTATTTGGTAAGTCGCCATTTGTGGATTTATCTTTATTTTCTGACACATCAGGAAACTCAGGGTAGCCATCTAGGTTTTGAGTCGCATAATCAAACCAGAGGCCTAAACTACGCCTCCTTAAAGCAATATCTTTACAATTACTCTCATCTTCGCTCGTACTATCCGATTCTACTTGCATGTAATATTCTCCATATTCTGATTTACCCGTTTGAGTCCAATCATTGCTTTTCACGTAGCAGCGACCTTCTTTGGATAATCGATAAACTTCACGGGACATTTGTATTTACGCTCACCATTAAACCCTTTTTCAATTATGTTTGACTGTTTGGATCTAACCAACTTCGATATGTTTGGGTGGAGATGCGCGGTGTGCCGGAACATCAGGCCCATGCTTGTGATCTCTATTAGCCCCATAAAAGGATCATCTTTATCATCACAGAAAAGAACAAAATCGACCTTCCTCTCAGGTAACGGTTCTTGCATGTGGTCTAACTCAAATCCTATTTCAACAGGCTCTATGTCGTCGCACAATATAGTTGTCACTTGATTTGGTACCATTTCATTCACTCCTTATTAACTACAGCTACGCCTCTAAAACCCCAGATTCTTCTATTAGACCACCATATTTTTCTTCGTATTTCTCTACCCTGGATATTTCGTCTTCGATAGAGACAGCAGTTATTCGTCCACCATGAAACACGTTATCAAAACCAAGATAATCAGTGATACGGCAACACTGCTCATGGTTGGCTGGCATTTTTATCACAACAGTCATGAATTTATCTTCAACATTCATTCATTACACCCATCTATTGCACCTTTAGTTTTGTTTCTCATTTATTCCAATCTCATTTCAACGATTCAATTTGTTTTGGCTTTTCTAAGCAGATCAATCACCCAGCCATCAAGGGAAGTTTACCCTTCTCGTCCCTGTGCCCCTTGAGTTTTACAGCCACCATCTTCGGGTTTTTCTTCACAACCACTGCCTCCAAACTTAAATCCCGGTCAGAACTCAACCACTATGGACTCAAAGTCCATAGGTTGTTTTACGTAAGTTCTCGCGTACTGATGCCATTCATTTAGCTCAACACCTTAGGAATATAATAAACTCCTTAGTCCTTATGCCAATTTCTACGAGGAATTAGAAGCCTCTTGAAATACCTCACCACTGGAACCAACTTCTCTGGTGGAATGAGACCAAAGATCGACATAATATATGCAGGGAATATTCCCGCCAATCCCGTTACTGGAATTATCAGAATAAGAAGCGTTAAAGCGATCCAATTAGATGGTGGCAATATTAGCAATAGCAAGCCAAGTCCATTAAGGGCAAATATTACTAATATTGCACCGGCAAACCATGCAATGGTCTCATAGTTCTTTTCTTTAGAGGTTTTCATAATTTATTCCGGTGCTATTTCACTGGTATGTAGACAAGATATACCCATGGCGTTAGAGATTTAGGCGTAGCTAATATTTGTTTCTTACCCCGATCAGGTGGCATATCTTTAGTTCTCGTATTCATCTTCTCTACGACTTTAGTTACCATTGTATTACCTCTAGCCTCCGGGCTATTCTGTTTCATCTGGAATATTTTGATGGGGAAAAAGCCCAAAAGCCACCGGCGGTAATTAATAAACAACTTGCGATAAGCTTCTCACCCATAAATGCAAATATAAAGACGGATAAAAACAATATCGCGGCAACTATCGCATAGGGTTTCGGCACCCATAAAAAGGTTCTTTTCTTTAGGATTTCGTTATTCTGTTTCAAGGGTGTCTAAATCCTCAAGCAACTTCTCCACCTGAATACTCACAAGCTCACCTCTGGTGCCTTAACAACAGGGGCCATCGAGTAATCGCCCATAGGATAAATAAACTCAATACCTTCCCTCGTGTGGATTTTGCAGCGCTTTTCTTCTTCGCCTTCTATTTTTATTGAAACCATCTTTGGCGTTCTACGCATAATCTCAACCCTCATAAATGACTCTGAGTTATTTATAAAGCGGGTTGTTAAAATCTGGCCTTCTGCAAACATTGTTTATGCCTTCATCGATTAAGTATGTGTACATTATACATGATACATGTATCACTTATCAAGAGGTTTTAGCTTTCTTTTAGTATTTCAATCGGCCAATCAGGACAGGTTCGAGCCTTCCCTGTTGTGGGATCACACAACCAAGATCTCAGAGCATACAAAGAAATATCTCGGCGCGTCTCGGCGCTCAAAAGTTCTGCCGTCTCTTGTGGCGAAAGACCCAAGTTCTCCATAAGATCACGCAAAACCTCTCTATTCTTAAGACTTTTTTTAGTAGCCACTAATCACCCTCCTGCAAAACAAGCGCGGCAGGGATAGCCGCGCAGGGCACAGGGATTGTGCCGCTAAACTTAAACATATTTTTATTTTCCACTTCTGCCCTCTTATTCACTAATAAATAGCCGTGTGTTTCGCGCGTGTGCGTACCGGGATTAAATTTCATGGGTTGCGAACTCTTGAAAATAGGTTTCCAAACACCTCTTCTAGTTTTGCCTCCTGCGGCCTTACCTTGCGCTCCAATGTTCTTTTTTGCTTGATCCCTGTTACCGCCATTAGATCTTTCCATCCACAACCATTTTCGTATAACGCCCTCACATGACTATCACGAAAACTCGAAGGGGTTGCTCCATGTAGACCAGCCCTTTTAATTAGTCGTTTTATTTGCTCAGTCATGGATCGAGGCTGGTAGTTCCCGGAACCTTTTTTACGAGGCGACAACTTATAAGGGTTGCCGTGGTCATTAAGAAAAAACTTACTTTCTGGATCAAGACCTCGATATGCAGATACGTTCGAGCAACCTTTATTGTTACTAATCCTATTCAGGATGTAGTCTTCGAAAAATGGAAGTATATGGTTTTCCGTATAGCATTCGCGAGGCTCACCGTTAAATGCAAAATGACCAGATAAAACCCAGACGCGGTAAAACTCTCCGTTTTCTGCAATGACATCTTTTATAGGAAGCATGGATAATTCGTATAGGGTTAGACCCCAATACACCGCGCCCATGATCAGAGCCGTGTTTCTAGGCCCATGAGGAAGAGCCGCGTTGTTATCAATCAGTTGTTGAATATCTGCCTCAGTAAACAGTCGCTCAGTGGGCATTTAATACCTATTAAAATGTCACAATTGCTCATTATATGCGTTTTGTGACAAATTAGCACACCGAAAAAATTCACTCAGAATACAATCATTGCGTTTTGTGACACTTTGAGCGGCTGTTTTTTTGGATTTCCAACCTAAAGGCTAATGGACATGCCCCTTCATTGGAATATTCGGGCCTTGGGGGGCGGATCAGGGTCGGTAAGTGTTTTTTGATTTTGCTGGCCATCGGGGTTGTCAATCTGGCCGGTTTAGCGGATGTGTACCGAACTTTGTGCCCGCAAGGTGTGTGGTGATCCTGGATGTGAATCGGTTCGAAGCGGCAACGCTGCATTCGATAGGCGAGCTGATGCGACCCTTTAGTTGCAAAAGTTTACACGTAGGCAATGGGTCGGATGCACTTAAGTATTCTTTCCCCGGAAATGCGCTTGCCTTAATCATTGGGCTTTTGCTAATATATCTACATAAATTGTGGATATTATACGGTTACGTTACGTCTCAAAATAGGGGCTCAGGGCGGATTTAAGCGTAGCTGATTCTATTTATCATTAAAAAACCAACCACTCGGGGGAGCGCCAGCCATGGTGTTGTTTCATTGTCTTGAATCCTTGCTTACCAAGGATCAAAAAATCTCAGCTGTTCTATTTGTATTCTTATTTCTGCTAACTGCTTGTGGTGGATCGGACCCTGAATCTACCGATGTGCTCGCCGATACACAAGGGCTCCCGGACATACCGGGAGGTTGGAAAGAAATTAACGAAGAGGAGCAGAAGATTGTCCGCTCATTCGAGGAGTATTTAGATGGTGCAGAATCAGTATCGCCAGAAGATAGGCAGGCATATTTGCGTACCACTCTAGGGATTAATAATGTCGATTGTGATGAGACTTCCTGCACAATGATTCATACTGCGGGAACAAGGTATAGCTACATTTTCTCAGATTCGGTTTATGACGCGACAATTAGTTTTCTTCCTTCAACTATCCTGCCAAAGTCCTCATCGAAACCCACTTATTCTTCAATGGGAGATGATAATAGGTCTCTAAATCAGAGTTGCCCAAAAAAAAAGAACGCGTTGATTCTAAACCCATTTCATGAACAGTTTAAGTCTGCTCAGAGCGCGATAATAAATGTAGAAAAAAATCTAAGGAATGCTGGGTATGAGGTTGAAATGATACCTGGAAAAGAAAAAGAAGCTGATTTGTCAGGATTTGACTTTATTAAAAATGATGATTATTCAATTGTATTGATTGCTAGTCATGGAATGAAAAATGGCACTATTGCAACCGGAGAGAAAGTAACTTTTAAAAATATTCTTGTGCCGTGGGACAAAAATATTTCTCTTTTTAGAGTAAGTGGTATCGGTTGGCATTTAGCGATTAACCCCTCTTGGTGGGACGGTGTGGAGCTTTCAGAAAGAGCATTCTTATTTTCAACATGTAACAACTTTGCAATAAATTCAAAGCTAAGGACGTTGTTTGAGTCTGCAGACGTGGGCTTTGTTCACGGGTATACTTCTCAGTCCAGATCCCCATATAATACGCTACATGCAGCCCATGTCATTGATAAAATGGTCGCGGCCGATGAAGTAAAAGATACTGCTCTAAAAGCATACGAAACTGGTACTGAAAACTATTTTAGTGAGATAAAGGAACATTCGTGGGAAAGTAGAAATGGTGTGAATGCTCCTATCGATATAGGTTACAAGAAATACAATAGCAGTTTTTCCCTAGATCCAGACATCTGCGCAGCTGGAGATGATGGCCAGTTGGATAGCCCGACAGCTCCAAATAAGCCTGATTTAGTTGTTACCTCGATTGAAGTCCCTTCCTCAGCACAACCTGGCGATGACATCACTCCAAAAGTGACGGTGGCAAATCAAGGCAATGCCGACGCTGATAAGTTTTATACTGGTTATTATCTCTCAACCGACAGTACGATTACTACAAGCGATAGTAGGATATCTGGTTGTCGACACGATTCAGGAAGAGCTGCCGGAGAATCACGAGCCTGTGGCGTTAAAATAAACTTACCTTCAGACCTCTCGCCAGATACTTATTATTTTGGGGCAATAGCCGATTATAAGAACCAAGTTTTGGAATCTGATGAATCCAACAATACGCGTGCATCGGATAATACAATCACTATACAGAACAAAAACCCGAGCGATCCCCCAGCCCCGAGCAATCCTCCAACTGATCCTCCAGCTCCGAGTGATCCTCCAGCCCAGAGTGCTCTTCCAGACCTCGTTGTTACTTCAATAAAAGCACCAAACGAAATCACGGTCGGAGAAAAGGCGTCGATTACTGTCACTATTAAAAATCAAGGAACAGCTGGTACAAGCGCTGGTAGCCCTTCCTCTACATTTAAAACAGGATGTTATCTTTCGGATGACTCCATTATGGACTATGATCCCGCTACTCATAGTTCCAGCGATTTTCGCTTTGATCGTTGTGTACACCAGAATAATCTTGGCTCTGGTAGTACAGCTATCTGCACTTGTGAGGTCACTTTTCCATCCAGCGGAAATTACGCTGGAAATAGTTACTATTTCGGTGCGGTAGTAGATCATTTTAATCATATTTGGTCCGAATCCAATGAGAATAATAATACCTACATAAAGAATTCGAGGGTTCAAATACAATAAGTGGCCCAAAACAAGCTAGCCTGCTTAGGGATCATCCTTATCACACTAGCCACCTCTGTAAGGATAATTAATGCCGCAAAAACCACTTGCATCGCTAAGGGCTCGCAGCTCTTAGCGATTTTAAGATCAACGCCTAATCATTTTAAAACGCGCAGCACACTTGGCCGTTTTTGTGGGGAAGCAGGTGGGCCGGTGGCAGTGTGGGTACAGACGGCACAACCTCTTTTGAGTAGTGCCGAACCCCCGCCTTGAAGTCTTAGGGGCAGCAGACCAGGGAACCCCAGGAGTTTCCTATCAATAAAATACGTTTCCCAGCCTACGGCGTTATCCTATCGTCCACCCGCGTACAAAAGGAGTGTGCATCCCAAAGATCCCTCTGCGGCGACCGGCTCGAACGCGATTCAGGCAATCGGTTTTTTCTTGCGCTTCCTTCATTGGAATATTCGGGGCAGTAAGCCTTGTTAATAAGTGTGAACGATTCACTTTTTTCACGGTTTCTTGGCTAAATCCAAGCAAAGATAAATATTCTTAACTATATAAAAGAATGTCGATCGGCGAACCTGCCTCGTGGGTTACGGCTTATCGATAACATGGATGTTTCTAAGTCTCAAAAACGCCCGTGTTCACTATCTATTGAGACGCTATAGGGAAATTATAATGAAACAACAAAATATTATATCTGTAGTTACCATTATTATATTGGCGCTAGTATCGTCGGCATCCTATGCGAGAGCTATGCCCGTTGAGAGGGAAATGGAGGCTCCTGTTGAGGACGCAGAAACACCCATAACCAAAGGCGGCTTTTGTTATGTTAAGGGGCCAAAAAAGAGTTTTCCAAACGCTGAAATTAAGCTAACTTTATTCACCAATGTAAAAAATCCTGTTATCAAGTGGTCGTCTGTAGGCACTGGCATTTTACTCACAGCAGGGCATGAAACGAAAAAAGCCACGTTTCAATTAGGATCAGACTTTAAGGGCGGTAAGATCACGGCTTGGGCGGACGGTTATGAAGATTGTCACTCCACTCATGCCATCGAGCTGCAAGAAAAAGATCCTACCTATGGAGCCACTATAGGAATGAAATACGATTCATCAATACCATATGGCTCGGACATAGTGCTTTTAACCGGCCGTGGGAAAGTAGATTGTGATACAGAAACATTGCCATTGATGTGCTTTGTAGATGCTGATATTGAATTTCCTTCCGTGCTAGACGGGCACTCTAGGTCTGAATGGTCGGGTGGCGTTGCGACGGTAGAATTCGTTAAGAGAGATCGTATCAAAACCCTTCAGGATGCAGACGCATATTGCAGTGATGGGTGGAGTAATCCGCGTAGAAGGGTTTATAGGAGCGGCGATGGTCGTTATGCAATTCTTGGAGATTCCTCTCCTTCATCTTCGAAGGGGTTATTTGAAGGAGGGCCAGATACTCCCGCATGCTGGGCGCATTGATGGAAGCACATTAGAAGTAGACATGGGTTAATCCTATAGGAAACAACTCTTGACGGATAAAACCGGTACTACCTTAGGTAGTACCGGACTAGTGATACATAGCCTCTTAGAGGCCGTAGACCGGGGAACCCCAAGAGTTTCCTATCAAAAAAACACGGCTCCCTAGCCTACTCCTCCATCCTATCGTTCACCCGCGTAACAAGCGAGTGTGTAGTTCGTAGAAGCCTGTAAGCATCGTCTACACCCTCCCTGGCAGGAGAGTCTTTATTTGGCCGAAAACATCTAAAGAATTACCGCTCGTTTCTCGCTATAAATTATTTAGATTTTCAGTCGGTAACTAAACACCCACCAGCTCAAGCTGGTGGGTTTGATCGATTAACATCGATTTTCGGCGGACTGAAGTCGCCTTATGACTAATAATGTTTCATTGGAATATTCAGGCCTGTGAGCCTCAATTAATGAGTGTGCGCTATTCACTTTTTTCACGTTTTCTTGGCTAAATCCAAGCAAAGATAAATGTTCTGAACTATATAAAAGAATGTCGATACGCGAACCCCGCATCACGGGCTATGACGTATCGATAACATGGATGTTACTACGTCTCAAAAACACCCGTGTTGATGATTTATTGAGACCTTAATAGGGAGATCAAAATGTCGATCCAAGAAAGTATTTACTTCATGTTTAACCAAAAGGCCTCGGGCCGCGTGTTGGATGGGAACTCAAAAGGTAATATGTATACACACTCGCGGAATGGAGGTGATTGGCAAAGGTGGGTGTTTGAAGATCTTGGCGATGGATACTATAAAATCACGCAAAAGGCCACAGGCCGAGTACTGGATGGGAACTCAAAAGGCAGGATATATACACTCACCTGGAATGGAGGTGATTGGCAAAGGTGGGCGGTTAAAGACCTTGGCGATGGATACTATAAAATCACGCAAAAGGCCACAGGCCGAGTACTGGATGGGAACTCAAAAGGTAGGATATACACTCACTCCTGGAATGGAGGTGATTGGCAGAAGTGGGCGCTTACAATCGCTTCTGATAAATGGTATGTGACAGATGAGGATATCGTTTATGAAAAGACACAACTTCCGACCGATATGCGTCAGGTGGATATAATCTCTAGGAAAGTGTGGGTGAACGATTCACCAGCAAAGATCACGGAAACAATCAAGCAATCTAGAACCAAGAGTAGTACTTTTGAATGGGCCTTGAAAGAGACTCTGAAAATGGGAATGAAAACTGAATTCAAAGCAAGTTTGGGAGTTATATCTCTAAGAAGCGAAATGACTGTGGAATTGGGATTGGAGGCAAGTCAAAGATGGAGCGATACTGTTTCTGAAACGTACGAAGTGTCGCGGACGATCACATTAAATGAACGATCCGCCATCGAAGTTCATGCATATATTGATTGGATAGAAAATTTTAAAACGCCCTTTACTCTTAAGATGTGGGTGTCAGCTAACGCCGACACTTCTAGTGGGCCAGATTTCCCGCTTAGTTCACGACTATTGGAATCTTTACTTAATGATCAGGGGTTTTCAGGTAATATTATCGATAGATCTGTCCCGAACAAACTTCAAGTGAGTCTTAGTGGTGAATTCATTGGCTCATTTGGCCTGGACACACACGTTAATATTAAGGAAATTCCTCTTAGTAAAGCTCCCGATAATGCCATTAATGTTGCTCCTCGCGCTGATGATTCTGTGCCGGAGTTTAATTCTCCAAAGTACAAGAATAAAATCCCGATGAAGCGCCCCAGTTCTTTGGATCATCATCGACAAGAATAGCTATTTAGAGTCTCCTCAGAAACTATAAGCAGCTGAAATATAGTAATAAATTCAGATTCAGGGGTGATATAATGCACGTAAATACCGTTCAATAGCCCAAAACCCGTGCAGCCATGATCCAATACACCTCAGAAAAGCAGTTAATGCTTGAAGGATTCGAAACTG
>JAUZSW010904320.1:0-10214 GCA_034780735.1 Hyalogyrina grasslei
AAGAAATCTTTCGTGAATGTCTTTGAGCCTTCCAGTTGCGCTGCGGCCTTATTAGGCCCAAAGCAGGCCAGCCCCGCGGCGGTAAACGCATCGACGATACCCGCTACCAGCGGGACTTCCGGGCCGATAATGGTGAGACCAATATTATTTTCGTGAGCGAATGCTTTTAAAGCGGGTATATCTTCGGCGTTAATCGCAACGTTCTCTATTCCCGGTTCAAGCGCGGTACCTGCGTTTCCGGGGGCGACATAGGTTTTCTCAGCGGATGGTGACTGAGCCGCTTTCCAGGCCAGTGCGTGTTCGCGACCACCGCCGCCGACGATTAGAATGTTCATTGGGCTACTCGAATTTATTTGAATGCGTATTATCACCCAGACTTGTTTATTGGGATAGCTGTTCTTTTGAGTCTGAGACTCTATTAATCGTTGCAGAGGTATCTGCATATTTAAGGTGACCACCAACAACGATCCTTTCACCACGAAGAACATGAAGAAAAACTTTTATTACGGGTAACTTCGTGATGAATATAAGGTTTTCGGATGGGTTTTGGTGGGAAATATTCCACGCGTTATGGATAACAGGTGATATTTTAGGTGGCGTTCAAGATTCCGTGTCATTCCCTTAAAATCAATACATTAGCATTGAGGGTGAGCGCTGTCTCAACCACCTTTTAACGTTGATGAAGCCCTCAAAGCCCTGCAGTCTGGCAAAGACCTAACCGGTAACGGGTATTCTAATGCCACTGATCAAGCAATTGACAGAGGCGGCGATTAGCGCAGAACTAGACCATCCTATTAATGCTCTTCGAATGGCTTTGACTGGGGAATCACCGGGTAGTTACAGGCTTATTTTAACAAAGCATTGGCTCCAGCAGGGTGTGGTGCGGTAGCCTTAAATTTACGCTTTAGGTTTAAGAAGTATGACTCGTAATATCGATAGCTTATGAATGCTAGAACCATCGAGCTTGCAACCGTACCTATAAAGACTAATAGGACATTATCCGTACCTACTTTATGGAGTATTCCTTCAACGAGATGCATCGTTAGCATATGCATCAAGTACATTCCATAACTTATGGTGCCTCCAACGACCAGTAGACGTGTTCGTAAGAGGCTGTTAAGTAAATGGTCTTCACGGATGACGCAGCTTGTGACCAACGCGGCCATTAAAAAGTGTGTCAATAGAAAGTTGTTATTTTCAAGAGAAAGGTAGCCAATAACTCCGATTAAGAGTACTAAACTCGCATATCGCCCCCCGACTATTGAATGCAATGCAGTGAATGCTCTTTTATTGTCTAATGCATGTGCGGCTAATACGCCAAAACAAATGGCTGGCATGATGCGGAAAACGATTATTCCACCCACCGAATGGGGTTCAAAACCGGTTGCCCTGACGTGGTAGATAAAGAGCACTACGCTTAACATTACGACTACCGCCATGGTATTTGATAAATATTTCTCAACCCAGGGCCATATCATATAGAACTGTTCTTCAGCGGCTAGCGACCATGCGAAGCTAAATAGCGCCCCGCCTACGGCATCCACTGAAAAAAAGTTTGACGTGTAGGTCGCAAACGACAGAAAATTGGTGAAGAAGTTTTCAAATCGTGCGGGTTCAGCAGTGAAATACACCAGTACTACGTATGCCGCCAGCACAGTGTAATACAGTGGGAAGATTCTAAGTGTTCGTCGAATATAGAATTTCTTCATACCGATGTTATGAGTGCGTGACTTTTCGCGAAGTAGCAATGTTGTGATTAAGAAACCGCTGATCGCAAAAAATAGGGTGACGCCTTCCGGCCCACGATGTGCCAAGGTGATACCAAAGGACGATGCGGCGGAGTGGTGCCATAGCACAGCGATTATCGCGATAAAACGCAAGCCGTTTAACGACCCAAAAAATCGTTGCTGCTTGAATTGCTCATATGCTGTCATTGGACTGTCCCCAGTTGACCGTAGTCCTTGAGAAGAGTAAATGCGTTAGGATCTAGAAGAGGAGGAGCGTTACCGATACCGTCTACTTTGGTGTGGCCACTAAATCCAAAGCTCTGGACAGCAACAATGCGAGATGTATTAAAAGTTGTAGACGAAGAAGCGTCTGTCCACAAGCTAAGCCCTTGAAGTGGGCGTAAGAACAAAAAAAGTGCGATGCACACGCCACCGCAGCTTAGCGATGCTTTCATTTCCGCGTGACTCCTGATGAATTATCTTGAGCCTGAGTTTAAGTACGTTTACTTACAATCTGTTTTTATTGTGATGCGAGTAAATAGTAGTAACTAAAATGAATGACGTCAAATCAGAGCCTTGTCCAATATGGAATGAGTCTGAAGACAAGGCATGTTTCCGGCATGAAATGAGCCTGAAAACGTAGAAATCATCCATCATCAACCCATGATGACGGTGATTATAAGACTCGAAGAACCACTACGATTGACCCGCTATGCCAATTTTATAGAGGGCACTCAAGCCGTCATTTTCAAGATCGACAACTAAAGAGTTTTCTTGTAAGCCACTGGAAACCTGCTTTTTTCTCCCCAATAGAAGGCTGTTCATAACGGCGACCGGGTCTAATTGACTCACGGCATTCGGCAATAATATCTTGTGGCTTTTTGTTAGTTCAGGCTCATTCCAGTATTGGAAAATACTGCTGTCCAGCTCGGGGGAAAGCCACCCGAGATTTACGCTACGGGGTTAAGGCTAATCACATAGTCCGTTGTGTCAATAGCCATAACGGCTGCAGGGTAAAATAGGAAATCTGGAGGGATTTTTAAAGTGCATTGGGGATATCGCTTTCTAAAAGCCTAAGTTATTGTTTTCCTTGTCTATGGTAGATCATGTTTTTACGAATAATTCCTTAAGGAATCTCTGAATAAGTCCGATTAGAATTAAGCGGAGAAAAAAGGGGCTGTAAGTTTCACGAAGTGAGCCGTAATAGTTGTTCTATTGCAGCGAACTTCGGGGAAGTTACAGATCCTTTTAGCCCGCTTAAAGTAATTGGGACTTGTTCAGAGCTTCCTTAACCGACAGCCGTGATAGGAAATAAAAAATTTGGTGAATAGTAATGAAAATCCCTTGATCTAGGAGTCAAATAGCGCAATGGGTGTGCATCGGTAGGCCACATAGGTGTCCGGGGTTTTAACAACACTCCAGGCGTTTGCTGATATATAATGGTAATAGCAAGCGTACTAATCACTTGCATAAGTATTGGCAGATCTTGATAACGAAATACGGAAAATATTAGGGATAAGATGAAAGCTCACTGCCAATACTTTCGCAACAATTAATAGTATTTCTTCATAATATTACGGGAGGCGGGAAAGCCAATCCCCCCCCCTCCGATAAGCTCCTTATAGTGGTATTGTTATATTTCTACAGATCACCTCTTCATTTGGGTGCATCTCAGGTACCTTCTTTTTCGAAGGGATAGGGTTATAGTTATTTCCGATAGTGTTGATTTCCCCGCTAAAGCGTAGGGTTTGTTACTTAATTCTATACTTTGCGCGGCCACGGATGTGGATTTTAGCGGCCGATTTTTATCGATAGCCGTCTCTGTGACTGCGCGAAATCTAACTAATAGGCTGCAGCAGTGAGTGCTATTTTTCTGACTGTATATTTGTATTTTAAATACGCATCTTCGTGGCTATTACCGGGGCAGTTGATATTTAGTGCAGAGTTTAAGCGGTTTTCTTTGCCAGAATCTGTCCAAGAGAGGTTGCGCCGGTACAGCAGGCGTTGCTATCTTGAAAATTATTTATGCCTGATAGTGAGGAACTATTATTAATGTATCTAACTCTAAGCTATGATTCAGATTGGCGCGCCATCCGCATGGGGCTGTCTGTTTACTGAGCTCTAGACAGTTAGACCCAGTAGATAGAATGGCTAAAAGGACTGTTTTAGATACGCATTAAGATGCAATATTAGCCGGCTTTCAAGTCTTAGCTATGATGCTCTAGAACGAGATAAAAGATCAGTAACGCGATATTTTGCTTGCATTGGACTGTGTTCTGAGATTAAGTCTGTGGGCAGGTATCGTTAATAAACAGGCTGCATTTAGGCGGCCTGCGTACGAAATAATAAAAATAATATAAGATTGTTTGTGATTTTACTAAGGCGATAACCGACAATACGTTGATAAGTATAAGCGGTGGTGCTTTTGTAGTAATTTATACTAAAAATACAATAAACTCAGTAGGAGCTGAAAATAGGGCGCAGCGCGTTATCGTTTTTCTTGGCCTAACCGTGTGTCCTATAAAATACTTATAATGAAAAATCTTCTCGAACAGCTCCCTTATGTCGATTCCTTTGTGATCTCTGGGTGTCGTCAAAGTGGAAAACTATCATTAGCCTTGTTTTTTTCGTCAAAACTAACAAGCAGGCCTGTTACGCTAATTAGTGCTTCTAATAAAGAATACTATAATAAAAAAGAAACCGCTTTCTTGGCTTTGAAAACTAATCTTCAGCCCGTTTTAGAGAATGTTAGGTCATTCAATTTAAAGCTAGACTGGAAAGCTTTGAAGAGTAGGTATGGTTTTAATTATCTGTTAAAGGATATCGAAAAAATAATAGATAAGTCGAATGACGTCGTGATTTTTCACCGTATTGACGATTTCTTTGAGATCCAAGATAGTGATGATATTGATGCCGTTATTTCTAAGATTATCTCTTTATCTAATGCAAAAGGACTCAAAGTATTATTCACTATCAACGTGGGAAATGAGCGTTCTCGATACATATATGAGTATTTCGAGAGGAATATAGATGCTGAATTTTTAATATCTAAAAGGAATTCTAACTCTAAAGATCGCGATGTTGAATTAATATCATCCCATGTATCCGTACGCTACTCATACTATTCATTTAGCCTCAATGAAGTAACAAATAGTTTTGAAATTAACCCGATACAAAAAGCTGGTATGGAAGTTAGCCAGAACCAGGTTTATCAGGTGGTTTTGGCAAGTAGCTCGCCTGATCTCATTAGTATTGTTAGGTACTTATTCGAAAGCGATATATTTCAAGTAAAATATATTAAGCCAACACTAATAGATATGATGTCTGAGATTGCGGGCGAATCAGATATTATCTTGTTTAATCCTCCCTCTGGCCAGTCATTGTCTGAGGAAAATAAAGTCAGCAGGCTCGTTTTAAATAGTAATCAAAAAGTTATTCTTATTTCGTCTCAATCTAGATTGAGGTATCAAGATAAAGCAGCCCTACTAAGGAAGGGGTTCAATGATATTTTTGATGGCCTATTTAATATAGAAGAATTTATATTTTCAATTGAAAAGGCGATTGGGCGCCCGTTTTATAATAATAAAATACAAAATTTACCCGATAAGAAGTTTGTTCTAAAAGATATCATGACTTTTAGCCGATTTATAGCCGCTTACTTGCAGAGTAATGTGTTTTTCACCATTTTTAAATTTGAATGCAAATCAACTATCTCGGAGGGTAGGCTGAAAGAAATGCTTGGTAGAGCGTATGATATTGCTTGCTTCAACAAGAATGAAAAAACAATATTTTTATGCTTGATTAATACTCTATCAAGAGATTCAAAGCACATAGAATCAAAAATCAAGAAGATATACCCTACTATTGAGTTGATTGGGAATAAGGATTCTTCGCAATATAGCAGGGGATACATACAGCTTGAGCAAGCCAATGACCTGGGTAGTCAGGAAGGCCGAAAAGTAGCTGTTAAATGAATAATTATTTTTCATGAAAACATTCCTGTTGCTCTTTGTTTTTGTGTCGCTCCCTGTTTTTGGTGGTATCGTTTTCGATGCAAAGACCCTAGAAACTTCACTGGAAAAAAACCCAGATGACATGGAGATACGCCTTTTACTTGCGAGCTACTATCTCAAATCAGGAAATCTAAAAGCAGCTAATAGACATATAAATGTTGCACTTAAGCATGATGCTAGCAATGCTGTCGCTCAGAACTTAAAGAAAAAATGGGAAGAAATTAGATCCGATAGACAGCTGCTATCAAGCCTCAATATAACGGATATAAATGATACTCAATATGTTAACAAGCATATAAAGAACCTCTATGTAGGCGGTAGGAGTGAAGTTCTTGCTCATCTTTTTACGATCTTGGAAAAAAACAGGGTGAAATTAACTGAAGATGGCCTTATATCCCGTGTAGCACTTTTGGTAGGCCAAGCGCATTATGAGAAAGCAAAAAAATTACTTGATGAAGCGCCCAGTAAATCGAGTATTGATTACCAGAAATTACGATCAATCATCTGTTTAAATATCAATGATTTGAATTGCGCGGTTCCTTTGTTGCAAAAGCTATACAGTTCTTCCCATGATTCTGATATAGGCTTTGCTTTAACAGAGGCTTTTATGCGGCAAGGCCGAGTTATTGATGCTAAGAAAATTGTAAAGGAAATAAAAAGTGACTTTAAAAGAAATAAATATTTCTCTACTGTAGAAAAAGAAATCAACAGGCAGTTGGTCTCGCGAAGTGAGAACGCGAAAAAAGAGTTTCAGAAAGATCAGTCAGATGATAGCGTAAAGATATATGCAACCTCTCTTCTTAATAATGGAAATAGAGAAAAGGCATATGAAGTTCTGCATAGCTTTTTAGATGGAAATCTCAGCAGCGATAACGTACGTATATTTTTGTCCAGGCAGTATGCTTTGGAGCATAAATATATTCCTGCAATAGAGTTGTTGAATTCATTGCTAGCTAAAACGCCAAAGACACAAATACTAGTAGCACAATATACAGTATGGTCAGGAGGGAAGACTGAAAAAGCGAAAAATATATTGCTTGAAGTACTCGAAGCGAATGAAAGCAGTCGAATCAGTAAGCTAAAGATGAGAGAAAGTTCTCGTGCCGCGACGTTATTGCTTAGTAAAATATATTTAAGGGGGCGAAATAAAAGTGAAGCACTAAAGCATCTTGATCCTTTAATAAAAGAATACCCGGGCGATATAGAGATCAAAGAATTATATTTATTAGCGAAAGAAAAATATAAGGTGCTTATTGAAAGGCTTGAAAATAATCTAAAGGATAAAGAAAATTCTCAAGCCGTATTGCAACTTGCTCGTGTTTACTTGTTGGCAGGGAATAAAAAGGAATCCCTTGAGTATTTTGAACGGTATCATAAGCTTAATCCTTCCGATGCTAGGGTTGAGAAAGATATGGGGTTGCTCTACCTGACTCAAAAAAAATACGAGTCAGGGTTTAAGCTTTTAAAGAGAAATGCTTATAGAGATGGAGCTGAAGAAGCGCTATTAAATTTAGCTAAGAACTATTATTGGAATGGGTATAATCTACAGGCATTGGAGGTTATTGCTAAAATGCAGAAGCGCTATCCTAAGTCTAGAGCATTGATTAAGTTAAAATCTGACATATATAAAGCGCCCCTTAATGCCCGTGACCCTAATTTAATTAAAGCAGAAAAGGCCTATAAAAATAAAGACTACAAGGGTGTTATACCGCTGTATGAGCAATACTTAAAACAATACCCAAGTGATCGTTTCACCAAAAACAAATATGCCTACGCATTAGGGAAGGTTGGGAGTTATGCGGCTGCAGCTGAAGAATTTAGTACGTTACTGAGAAAGGATCCAGCTAACTTATATCTAAGGTTTCACTACGCTTATAATCTTGAGAAAACAGGTGATATTGAGTCGGCTAAGAAGGTATACCGTTCTATCATAAAAGAAACGCGCAGCTTATATAGAGTGGGGGTCCCCTCTAAAATAGACATAGGCTTTGATATTGACAAGCTCTATACCCTTGCTATTAGTCGTCTTGAGCTTATTGAAAAAGATAAAGATACTATGGTTAATGGTTTGTATTTGAGTGGTGGTGTCAAAAAGAACCTTAGTTCTGAAAGAGAAGTGTTAAGTTCTGCAATAGTAAAAATAGATGATAATATTGACAAAGACTCAAAATCTTCCTTGGTAAAACAAGACATTCTATATAATGCTAGAGAAGATTCTATTCAAGTCGACGCTGAATATGTGTACACCACCGACAGTGAAGGAGTGGAGTTTAGTAAGCCGGGTATTGCGTTCCGCAAGGAATCTTGGCCAAATGTGCTGGAATTTAACTATGATACTTTTCACTTTAGTGACTCCATATGTGAAAAAACGAGTGGGAGCAGCGTAAAATTAATAGGGAAGATAGATAAATCTACACGCTTATCACTAGGAGGGGGTGTTCGAGTTGATGATTTAAGCGAGCATTTAGAATATTTCCCCTTTCTAACGGCTAAGTTGAATCTTGATAAAAGCTATATGGATTTTGTTTATTATAAAAGGCCACTCTTTTACGAGAAACTCGCTTGTACTCCGCTTGAAAATAATATTATAAAAAACGGAATAGAAGTATCTGGTAGCGTAGATTTTAATAAAAATAGTTCGTTGCTTTACTCGATAAATTCAGGATTTATAAGTGATGATAATATAGAGATTATATCTCAGTTCAATTACACGTTTTATAAAAATTCGTTTAAAAATAACTACATTCCCATAGATTATGAAATGTCGCTTGAGGGATACTATTTATGGAATAAACTCCAAATGAAGGAGTATTATTCGCCTGCATTATTCGATTCAACATCCGGTGGATTACTGTTTTCTGCTGATCTAAGTGACTCGATTAGTCTTGTGTCGGATACTGCTTTGGGGTACTCAGTAGATTCAAGCAGTCTACTGTTTCGCATCGGTGTTTCGGGTGAATACACTGTAAGAGAAAATACCTATGCGAGAGTGGGGTGTGAACGAAGTAATATAGGTAATGGCAATGCCGGAGATCAAGACTATCAGCAAGACAATTGTTCAGCAATGTTAGAAGTGCAGTGGAAATAGACAGTCATTGATAGCTGTGAGCCTGGTGTTGCTAGATAATAAAGAAAAGCTAGAAGCGAGTGTGAATTCTAGTGGTTTGGAACTTACTTGAGGTGTAAATAATTCTTTCCAGTATTCATAATTTAGGAACCTTGTTAATCGTCGGGTTTACCATCGTTATTATACTCCGCTATTTATTGCTGTTGTTTTTTTCGACCCTAAACATAATAAAGTCCGCTACTGTCTCGCGCAATAAGCGGAATAACTATTTTAAAGTGTCGGTAATAGTTCCGGCATTTAATGAGGAGGTGGTAATAGCAAAATTAATTAAGTCTATACTAAGCCAAAGTTACCCTTTCATTGAAATAATTATAGTTGATGATGGATCAAAAGATGGAACATTTAGATTAGCTAAAATGTTTGAGTTTATTGAGGGATCAAAATCCCTTAAAATTTTAACCAAGTCAAATGGTGGAAAGGCTAAAGCACTTAACTACGGAATTGCACGATGTTCGGGTGAGCTAGTCATGGTAGTCGATTCTGATTCCAAGCTCTCTGCTGATGCTGTTGAATTAATGGTGGATTATTTTAATGATCCGAGGATTGGTGCGGTGGCGGGCTCGGTCTATATCGAGAATAGAAGTAACACGTTAACTAAATTACAGGCATTAGAGTATATCGAAGGTTTAAACATGGTTAGGAATGGCCAGGCCTTCTTTAAGTTGGTTTCTATTATTCCTGGTCCTATCGGTCTGTTTAGAAAGTCTGCAATTGTAAAAGCAGGTGGGTACAAAAGTGATACCTTCGCCGAGGATGCTGATATGACGTTGCAGCTAATTAGTTGTGGATATAAGATAGAATTTGAAGCAAGGGCTGTAGCGTATACCGAAGCTCCAGAGGGAATGCTGGATTTGATAAAGCAACGGTATCGATGGACTAGAGGGATTTTACAATCTCTTGCTAAACATAAATCAAGGCTATTGCATGGGTTCAAAAATCCATCTATTAGTTTGGTGATGTGGTTTATGCTGTTTGAGGCAATATTCTGGCCAATATTTGATATTTTTGGAGCTGTTTTTCTACTCTCTAACGCCTATTTTTTTGGCGATAGCACCTTTATTTTCTATTGGTGGTTGCTGTTTACTGTAATGGATATTGCCGGTGCTATATATTGTATTTTAATGACAGGCGAATCATTATCGTTAGCGAAATACGCAATCCTTTACCGACTATACTTCATTTCAATTATTAATATTTCTAAAATATTTGCAACCATAGAGGAGTTGCTGAATATTAAAATGGATTGGGGGAAGCTGGAGAGGAAAGGAGGAATCTAAAATGAATTTAATTAGTATTATGTCGGTTGTGATTCTTTTTATTACAATTGTTACTTTGGCATTAGGTGTT
>JAUZSW010906542.1:0-10207 GCA_034780735.1 Hyalogyrina grasslei
AGGCTTGTTGCAGACGGATGGGTATGGCGCATACTCAAGCTGGCTCAACCAAGTCCAGCACGCAAAGGAAAAAGATCGAGTAGTTGGTGAAATGACATCGTGCAATCATTTTCAGCACATCCGGCCACACTGCCGCATGTAGCTTTTTATACTTGTCAATCTGTTCTTCCTGCAGGCCGATTACTGATCCATATCGTTTCATTTCTCACATCCTCCCCTTTCATCCAAACCCATTTAATACTGCAAACAGACGATAGAGTGCATTTTTATTTCAGGAACAGCAAATATGATACGACCCTTCTTTAGCATGAATGGAATCGGAGCATCGGTTAACGCAAGCCGCACCTCTTTCACCGTTTCCTGAAGACGAACCGCAACCTCCACTTTGTAAAGCGGAGGAAAATCTTCGATTACCTCGCATTGTCCGCGTTTGATCGGCGGGGAAAAAAGGAGGTGCAGGCAGTATCTTTTTTGTTCCGGTTGATGCCGCAAGCTGATACGGGCGGTACTCGGCAACTTGATTTGAATCATAGGCTCCCGATAGATCAGATCTAGCGCATTGCGAAAAAGCTGGCGATGCACTCGCGCGCCATATTCCTTATAAATACTCCCGAGCGGATGGGCCAGATAAACTAATCCTCCAGCACGCCATCCGAGCGGATGATCTGCCGGAGCCGTCTGATACGGTGCATTCCGATGGGAACAATATTTTTCATACGTGCGATCAAAATAGGGTTCATAAATTTTACCGAGCGACTCCGTATCTTCATGCAGCTCCACCCGAATCACCGATTCATAATTAAAGAACGGCGAATCGGGCAACTCCCGACCCACTTCACCTCCCACAAGGCTGTAGTCCTCAAGGAAGCGCCCTGCCCCCAGAAAATCGGCCCCACAGGAAAAGGAAAAATCATCCTGTTCCTCATTCAGCCCGGCCTTATGAAGGGCAAGAACCGTACCGCCGGTTTTTAGATACGTTTGCAAGCGCGCGTGAAGATCTGGGTCGCCGAGTGGGCCATTCGGCACAATGATTGTTTTGTACCGCCCCCAATCGCCCGTCGGCAGTGCGATCTCGAACTCCAGATGCTCTTCCAACAGCATTGAACAAACGCCTTGATCGTTTTCCGTGTCCCCGGAGAGCAACAGCCCGAGGTCGGAATAAAATCCCCCTTCGATTCCATAGGGTGCAACCCGGTCAAAATAGGCATAGCCCGCTCCAATATTCCGGTAGGTGGCTAAGTCCATTTTTCCGCAAGGATGTAGCTGATCCCCGAACGAGCATCGCGCACCAAATGCGACGGCATTTGCAACTTCGTAGGTGATGGCATCCGGATGTTTGTATCCGCCAAATTCGCCCCACATCGTGTGAAACTTTCCACTCATAGAGAGATAGGGTTTATGGTCTTGCTGCGAAAAATACTTCGCCACCAAAGGAAGCTTGTCATAGCCGCCCCAGAAGGTCGGCAGATCCTCCAGCTCAAAATGTGTATTGGATTCAAAGAGTTCGGGGGCGCCTAACTCGGCACTTCCGTTAAAAAAGATCGTTGCATCGGGATGAAACTCCAAAAGAATGGCCTTCAGCTTCTTTTCGGTCTTCACCCGGAGCTGCTCGTTGTAATGAATGACCTCCATATCCGATTCTGGATCCATTCCAGCTTCGGCAACGGCGGCAAGCGTTTCAGCACTGTAGTCAATGCCGTTGACATTAAAAAAGATGTCGAAGAAAAGTCCGTCAAGCCGGTCGAACTGCTGGCAGATTTCCCGAGTGATCGCCTCTAAATGCTCTACATACCCCGGATGGGGAAAGAGGTTTAGCCAAGAAATACAGGGCCGGGGATCGTCCGGTGCAGCCCCTTCATCATAGAGCGGATTTTCTGCGCGGCCGGAGGATCGCAGGGAACCATCGCGCCGACGCGCCACCCACTCGGGGTGGACCATCGCATCGTTCGCCGACCATCCGAAGGTAATGTAGACTGGGGCACGCATCCCGATTTCGTGGGCGGCCTCCATCTGCTCTTTCAGCAGATTCCGCTTAAGATGGGGATGAACCTGCCCCACCTGCGTGGGATAGTAGCACCAGCTATGATGACACTTTGCAAACAGAGTGATTGAATCAACCCCCGCCAACTGAAGAGCGTGTTGAAACTGTTGCTTATTAAACTGCTCTCCCACACCGGGAATGAGTTCCGATGTATGGAAGTCCAGATGAACCTGCTTATCTCCAATCACGTCATGCTCCCCAATTAAATCCTTTATCCTGATGTCTATTGATCCGACACAAATACGGTATGATTTGCAGGAACTAATTGATGGCCACAAAAGATCACAAAAAACTCAAAACCTGAAAAATGTATTTCTCTGCGTTTCTGTGCGCTCTCTTGTGGCCAAACGCTCCATATTTATCCGCCGAGGCTATAAAAGTATCATATCACCAGATTCCAACCGCAAGACCTACCCAAGATTGCGCAGGGTATATTCACTTTTGCGTCACTCAACCATTCATTCCACAAGGTTCAATGCGCCACAGAAAACTTTACCTTTACTTTTCCGAGTGGTTCCAAAAAAGTGGCTTGTTTATCCTAAGAAAAGTAGCCACTCACATTCACCATGAACCAAAAAAATATCAAGCGCATAGCCATCGAGATCGACACCTCCACCGCATGGGGACGCGGACTCATATCGGGTATTCTGGAATATGCCCAACAGCACGGCCCCTGGCACGTTCATGTTAAACCACAGGACAGAACCGACGACCTGCAACACCTTGCTCAAGGGATTCGCTGCGACGGACTCATTGCCCGGGTGTCCTCCCCGCTTATGGTGCAGCAAATCAACCGGCTAAAAATCCCGACCGTAAACCTTTCCGGCATTCGCCTTGCCGAATGTCAATGCCCTCGGGTCATTTCTCCGGTTCCTTCGACAGTAAAACTAGTCGTGGATCTTTTTCGTTCCAAAGGCTTCCGAAATTTCGCCTTTGCTGGCCCTCTGGAAAAAGAACAAACACAGGGCTACCTAAAGGAATTCCAGGAACAACTCGCCCTCTTTGGAGCGGATTGCCACGTCAAAAATCCTCCGGCCGAACAGCACTTGATCCCTTGGTTAAAAAGCCTGCCGAAACCCGTCGCCATTCTCTGTCGCGGATCCATCCTCGGACATGAAATTATTGATGCCTGCCTCGCAGCGGGAATCACGGTTCCCGGCGATGTTGCCGTGCTTGGAACAGATTATGATGAATTGTTAAGCGAAGCCTCCTATCCACCCCTGTCCGGCATACGCATCGCCACCCACCAGATTGGCACGACCGCCGCAGCCATTCTCGACAGCATGATGAAGGGACACCCCCCGGAAAAGAAAGAGTGGGAAATTGCCCCTCTCGGTATTGCCGAGCGACTTTCCATCGACACATTTGCCATGGAAGATCCGCGCATGGAATCGGTTATGCGGTTCCTGCACCAGCACGCGCTTGAACCCATCACGGTTGAGGATGTATTGCATGCGAACCCTATGTCCCGCCGCACGCTAGAACGAAAGTTCCATCTTCTGTTTGGCTGCACCATCGTGGAACAAATCCGACACCTCCGCATCAACCAGGTGCGATCCCTACTCGTTGAAACCGATGAACCGATCACCCTGATTTCAGAAAAATGCGGGTTCTCCTCCTACAACTATCTAAACCGCGTCTTTCGCTCAGAAACTGGCTATTCGCCGAGTCAATACCGGAAAGAATCCCAAATCCCTCTTCAGCGAATTTAACGGTTGTTCCACACTTCACATCGACTAATAGAGCCTACCACAGAACAACTGTAGGGAAACATTGCCCGGTAACTAACATGGCGCAAAAATGTACTTCTTTTTACGCGATGTGACATAGTAGCAACCTAAGCTTCTGCTACCGTCCACGGAAGCTAACAAAGGCGGTCTTGGACAAAGTTGTTGCTTCGGTTGAACTGTGCATATGCGACAATCACGACACCAATTACTTTATTTACTGTCTTATAAAAAAACGCTTAAGCGATATTAACGACTAATAATGGAGAAAAAATGAGCGCTAAATTCATAACAAACAAGTGTTTATCTAAATACGATCTAATAAATTTTAGAATATTAAGAAGCACCCTTTCTGCTCTCATCGTGTCTCAGACAATAATAGGACTTTCTGCCGAACCTCTTTCCCCAACAGATTTAACACGGCCAGCTCCTATCACAATGGACGAGTTGGCGAAGATGGAAACCAAGGGGGTTTCAGTGGTCGAGGTTTCCGACTATGTCTATGGCAACTACCAAGGTTCGCTGGCGGAGAGTCCGCCCCACGCTGACGGAAATCCAAAAAAGGCTTTTGTCGTTTTCTGGAAGGATTTTCCCTTCCGTTTCATTTTCGCCCATGAGGGGAGTTACTGCCCGTGGTTCGAGTTACCCAGCGGGGCAGGGCTTTGTTACCAATTTTGGGAGGCTCCAGATACGTATGAGTTATTCCATGCATGGGGGCGCAAGGAGCTCAATAGTTTTATCGATATCATAGAGTCGGGCCCAGAGCGGGTGTGGGTTCGTTGGACATATTTTGCTGTAAACATAACGATTGGTGACGAACGATTGCGTGGAATTGAAGATTTCTGGATTTACCCTAATGGACTAGTTCTACGCAGGCAGACCTATGAACCACTGACTGGCGGCTCGGTATATGGAGAGCCAATTGAGTT
This sequence comes from Hyalogyrina grasslei, assembly GCA_034780735.1. Taxonomy (NCBI): domain Eukaryota; kingdom Metazoa; phylum Mollusca; class Gastropoda; family Hyalogyrinidae; genus Hyalogyrina; species Hyalogyrina grasslei. Next base: position 4,698 of record JAUZSW010906542.1, read on the forward strand.
TATAGGCATGTCTCCGACAGGGAAAACACCTTGGGACGTACTTCAACGCTTACCTGAGACGAAGGAAACCCATGCACTGGCTATCCTTGATGCGTTTTCATCGAAACGATATGATGTTTTCTGGAAACCAAAGCCAGATTCATCTTCTGACAAGGTAGTCCACAAAGCTATACCACGCCGTACTGGCTCTTTAGAGGAGTTAGAAAATTCTTCTGGAGTAGCCTTTGTGGTTCCTATGACTGATGGAGCTCCGTTCTGTATTCTAGGTGACGCCTCTGGGTTTAGACATGATTTCACGAAACTTTTCGATCATAGTTATAAAGATAGCGGCAGCTGGGTTGGTACGGCACACAGTTGGAACCACTGGCCGATTGGCTGGAAAAACGCCTATGTTACAAGCCAAAGTAATGAGACGCTACCTCTTTACCCCAGTCATTTTGCACCGGCGGGCATCAGGATAAGCGATTTACCTTTCTCGGAAGATCGTGGCATGTTTTATAGCCTCATAGGGGTCGGCGACAGTCATAATCTTGAGGCGATCCGTACGGTCGCACGCAAATGGTTAGAGAAAGGTGCAACAGCCATCAATCCTGAGGAAATCCCCGACCTGCCCGCACCAGCGAAACGCATAAAGACTCCCCTTCCAGCATCTCTTAAAAGGAAATAAATCATGTTTAAAAAATATATTTTTATCATCAAGGCAACGACCTTGTTCATGTTTATCTATATCTCCAATGGAATGGCGGATAGTTCGCCTCAGCCATCTCGCTTCATTAAGCCATCCCCGATTACCATGAATGAACTAGCCAAGCACTCCAGTGAAGGGGTTTCTGTTATTGAAGTCTCAGATTATGTTTACGGTAACTACCAAGGAAAGTTCGAGAGCCCGCCCCATGCCGACTTCAACCCCCAAAAGGCTCTGATCATCTTCTGGAAAGACTTCCCTTTCCGTTTTATATTTTCCCATGAGGCAAGTTATTGTCCTTGGTTTGAACTGTCGAGTGGAGCAGGCACCTCCATGGGGTTCCTTAAGGGAAAAGAAGGCCATGGTCTGATTAATCAATGGGGACGTAAAGAACGCAATAGTTTTGTTGATATCATAGAGTCTGGCCCAGAACGAGTGTGGGTTCGTTGGACATATTTTGGAGTGGATCCAACAGCTGGTTATCCGTCTTTCCGAGCCACAGAGGATTTCTGGGCTTATCCTAACGGATTAATCCTTCGCCGGCAGACTTACCGGACACTTAGCAACTACGCCATGGAACCAATTCAGTTAATTGGTGTCTGCCCAACGGGGAAATTATGGACTGATGTTCTCCAAAAAGGAAACAAACCAGAGATGCATCATGCATTAGCCGTGCTCGATGCTTTTTCACCCAAACGATATGATGTCTATTGGAATTCCGTCCTTGGCATGCATTGGATAAAGGATAATAAAAATATTAACGGTACTCCCTGGTGGATTGCCGATGCTCCAAAGACTGGCGAGTTGCGTGAGGGCTGTACGTGGAAGGATATGGATGATGCGAAGGGTGTGGCAATGGTGATGCCCTTGATCGATGGTGCCCCCTTTTGTATCATAGGAGATGCCTCTGGATTCAATCATGAAACTACCCGTCTCAAAGAGCTAACCGACTTGGAAAACGGCGGCACGGAATGGGGTACAACCAGCTGGAATCATTGGCCCATTGGCTGGCGCAATAGTCGCCAGGCCAAACAAGGGAAAAGTGGCGTGAATAATAAAACGCTGCCTATTTATCCGACCAACTTCTCACCCGCTGGTATAGATTTATTCGCCTTACCTCCTAGCGTGGCAGAACAAGGCGTCTACTATAGCCTCATGGGCGTTGGCAATAACAACGATATGGAAGCGATCCGAACCGTGGCCCGCAGATGGCTAGAAAGCGGTACGCCTGCCATCATGAAGCATAATGGCGTCTCCGACCTGCTAGCGCCAATGCCAAACATCCCGTCCAGAAATAAACAATGAAGCTCCCCGCTGCAAGCAGATGGGGTATCTGGTTTTTTTGTAGGGAGGGAACGGTTGACGAAGGAAACGTTGGCTTGCAGGTTTTCAGCCTCGCTACGCGTCCCGCCGCTCGGCTGGAAGGGCATTGTACCTCAGCCATTCCAACCCTACAATTAAACGCAAGTAGCGGGATATTAAACCCATGCTACGCAATAAAATAGATATTTATCGTATGCGTTTTTTCGAAGTCTCCCTTGACAGGACTACGTATTCTGAGTCTTGCGGGATGATTTCCACTGAGCTGGTTGTCCGGTTGCTTCGGATTGATTCATGGTCGGCAAAGCCTCGAGGACTTCACGAAAATAATCGACCTGATTGATATCGAGCTTTCGACAGGTTTCAATAAGGTGTAGATGATGGCGTTGGCTTGGCCGGACTAGGAGCTACCAAAGAAGAGGAGGTTCTTGCTAGACCGAACTCATTTTACTGGGTTTCGGAAACCTGAATGATTTTCTAATACTTTCCCGTATAGATCATAGTTTTAGAGAAAGTACCACGAATGTCGATTTTTGGGTCCAGGACGAGGCGGAGAGACCCGAACACACATTTTATTAAAATGTTTTCCAAGCGGAAGCATTTGTAGATTCGCCCTGTTTTCGAACAACCACTGATGGGAAGTCTCATATTGAATGATTTTCCCCCGCTCATCCGTTATTATCACTAAGAAGCCGCCGTATTTTGTTCCCCGCATGGGCGAAGCATCTCGCATCGCAATCGACTGTATTCGGATCAGACCCTCATTTTCAAAAGAGAAAACTCCTTTGTTTTCGGAAGGTGTAAACACATATTCCTGTCGATCCAATAAAACATAATTATCGCCATCAACCTCTTCGGCAAAAGCGAAATATTCAACATGTAACTCATGAGTATAGGTCCGGGCACTTTTCCGCTTCAACTTGACCCCAAAACGATAATCAAATATTTGCATTGGAGGCGGTAGCGCTCCCGAAAATGGGCTTTGCGACGGTGGTGTTACCTGAGCACTTTTCTTGGAAAAAGAAATGTCAAACACGGGGGGTATTGCCAGTTCAATAAATACCATATCTTCTGCCGAGAGTTGCGATAAAGGAATCTTATTTTGCTTTCCCTTTATGTTTTTCAACACGACTTTATCACCCATAACCGTTACTAACTCAGCTTCTACCGTACGCCCATCCGTGGATGTCCAAAGTCGCATCTCCGAGTCATCAAGCGTTGATTCAGCCTCTCCCGCAATACCGGCGACATCTGTTTTGTTATTTTTCACAATCTCCCGCACCGGTGGAGTATAGTCGCGGAATATCGGCCCGTTTGTAACGGAGGCATCACCGGGGTCTAGGTTTCCATAAATTGCCTCAACTAGATCAAGCGGAATATCGGCCGTCTTAAAAATCGGGAGTGTAGGCCCCCCTCTGAATGGGTTTTTTGGATATTCTTCTCCCTTAACTTCAACCACTAACATCGCCTGAAAAGCGCCGCCGAAAACTTCGCTGATCAATACTTCCATATTAAGCGGAACACCAGGTTCTAGCGTAATCCAATCGCCAACTACCGAAAGGTTGATGCCCAGCGGATATCGAAGCGTATCCGGCGATGTGCTGCTCCACATCCGTTCAAAATACGACTCGGTGCTTCCTCCCGGCCAAGAAGAAACAAGCACAAGTTCACCGTTCACCCGTACAACCATCAGATCATCGCCCATTCCCCAGAACCGAAATGTGATCCCTTCAGGATGCACCAGTTGCCCTTTGTAATGCGCCGCCCAGCACCATCCCCGAGTATCCTCTTCGCCGAACGCGCTCGGAGCCAAAGCCGATGAAACCTCTGGCACCGCAAAACAGGTGGTATAGAGTTTTTTTGGAGAGCTATAGTAGCGTCCTAGTTTTGATGGCTTCCATCCACTGCGCACAAATTCCCTCAGCGCCTGCCGCAACGCATCAGGATCCATAGGAATGGTTCTACCCCTCCGATCCCGCTTCAAATCGTAGAACGTACCCACGAAATCATTTCCAATGGCCTGTCCCCCGCCAAAAACACTCACCTCTTCAAAATCGATAGCCAGATCAAAGCCGTCAAAACCACCGGAAAAGTCTCCCATTATTCCAGACATTTCCGGCAGTTGAATGTCGGGCATACTCGCACGTGTCACCTTCGTGACGATGCGCGTGGTCGGTTTGGGATTGGCGCTTTTCCGCACCTTCACCTTCGGCTTGCGTAATTTAATTTTTGGTCGCTCAACCGCTTTGGGCGGAACAAACTTAACATCCTCTTTCTTCACCACCGTGAAGACCACGAACATGCCTGCCAGCAGGAAAAGTGCACCATGGATCAAAATACTCAGCACCACAGCACTGGGCATTCCCTTATCTATCTTTTGCTCTTTTTTGAACAAGCGTTTCATTTTTGAGTTACCTCTGGGGCTGAATGAAAAATTTATTCCAAAACTAAAAATACGGAAAAACTGATTTAAAACACCTGTTGCATATACTCGGATCGGCGAGTCTTACCTCGAAAGTCATCCATAGAACCATCCAAATTTATGAACTCAGATCAAAACCAAATAACACCAAACTGTTAAGTCATTTTGAACTGGTCGCATCATATAAATTTCTTGCATGTTCTCAATCCAATGGCTCTGGCTCGATTACTGTATTGCCCGCGCCCTATGTAGGATTCAAAGTCACCCAGATGGTTTGCATCACTGGTTGCTATTCTTCTTTAAGAAAAACTTAATCCAACACCGCTGCATCAAATTGCGCCTGAATTGCTTTATCAGAAAGCGTACGATCATAGATTGCGATACTTTGGAAAAATCCCCCGGAAAAAACATTTCCAGAGCTACGCCCTCCAATAAAAATTGATCGGGAAGGGTCTCCAGCTTCTCCAATTAAAAAACTCCCAGAATCCAGTTTTTCACCTAAGGCACCAAAATACCAAGTGAGATTATCAGTCGCCAATGCAGTATCCCAACGCATACAGAAATAGTACCAGGTATCGGGGAATAAAACTCCATGGGTCGAATTAAATTTACTCCCTCCAACAGAGGTTGTGAGTCGTAATATATCGCCATTAATTCCGACCTCAAATGGATAATCATCACCCCAATTACCCTGATTAAACAGACTCACAAAACCGCTGAATTTTTCGGGAGTTTTGAAGAGAAACGAAACCGTGCCAGAGGCCTCGGTTGAAAACTTTCCCTGTGAACCTATTACACTTGACCCTGCTACTGCGCTGGCAGTCATCCCGAAAGCCGAGTCGGAATTTCCCCAATAATCTTCAGCAAGAGCAGTCATCGAACCAAACCCTGAGAGCGTGTACGAAGCCCCTCCAGAGCCATCATTCGGACTTCGTGCTGTTTTATACCACAACGCTGGAGCAGTACCTTTGTCGGTTGGTGTTCCTACTCTATCAAGATACTCAGCTTACGCCTACCCCCAATCTCAAACCACTGATCGGCAAATTTAAGGTGGAACCTGCGGTTCCCTGTTCCATATTCTAG
>JAUZSW010907653.1:0-10180 GCA_034780735.1 Hyalogyrina grasslei
GAAACAATCAATGGATTCTAGAACAACTTATGGCTGGTTGTGTGATGGGGAAGTTAAAATTTTGGGAGTAGCTTTTATACAAGAAGCTTAGCCTAACTGGATACAAAAAATAAAATTACATTATGTTATGCTGAGGATAAATCTTGTAAAGAAATTAGTGAACTGATGGAATGCTACTGAGACGAGCTAAGAAGCAACTTTTGAGAATAGTTTTAGAGTCAGGAAAAATGTAAAATTGGGTGATGTAATTATGATATTAATAAAAATAAAAAATTATTCAGTAACGGGTATTTTTTTGAATCTATGTAACGATGTTTAGTATGTTGAAATTAAATTATAAAAAAAACCAGAGAAATTGTAAAATTTCTCTGGGAGCACATTATGTGCGTGGTTTTTAGTTGGTGGCCGCGGCCTGAAATTCAGCCATGAGATCATCATTGATATCATCTGCATCCATTTTTGCCAATTCCGCATCTACATTGAATGCATTTGTAGCATCCAAATCATCATCTAACTCCTTGTCTGAACGGAGTTCTGCTTGAGCAGTTTCCAGCTCACTTGTTAGGTCAGTTAGAAAGGAGATATCGATATCCTCTTGTTCAGCTGCTTGATCTCTCATTGCAACTGCTTGTTTGTGAGCTTCAATAGCTTTAAGCATGGCCGGTCCATTAATTCGGACCGTTTCCAGTGAATTAAATGCTTGTCGATATGTGTCCCTGGCAAGTCCATAGCTTTCTTGCAGCATGTCGTAGGTTTTTTGCTGAGCCTCAATTTGAGCATCTAGAGCTTTGATTTCCTGGCCTATTTGGCTTAGTTGACTGTTTTTTCTCTGTTTATTGACGAGTGTTCCGCCCAATCGGACGAGTTTTTCTCGTCTTGCCTGGAGGCGTTCAAGGGGCTCGAGTGTGCTTGTGTCAGGATCGGCAATGGCACGCATCTGTGCACCGACCTCACGAGCAAGTACTCGTTTTTTTTGAACACTAACTTCAAGCTTATTGATAATGCCCGTTAATTTTTCTTCATTGCTTAATGTTCCAGCTAAAAGATTTTGAAAACGGTTAAACATACTCTTAGCGAACATGCTCAGGTCAACTTGTTTATTCATTGCTTTACTCATGGTAATTCTCCTTTTTTATTTTTTCACTTAAAGAATATCGGTCACATCGACCGATGGTTCGAATAATTCACAGAGGAATAATCCTCCAGTGCCTTTAGCCTCGCCCTTTCGGGCGTCCAAATAAATCAACCGCCTCTTACCTCCTTTTTCAGTTGAAGTAACGAAATACAGTCGGTCACTATCACAGAAGTTATTGGAGTCTCCATCAGCCTCTACATCAAGTGTTCCAATATCTACAACTTCCCATGTTACATCAGGGGTTAAATCTCTTGGCAATTTGTACGGAATTGGCTCCGATTGATTTTTGCGAAAAAATTGTCTCCCTGGTCCAGGGCTTTCATTGTCTCCAAGATAGAACTGTTTCAATGGAAGTGTATCAATCTCTTGAGCTTTAAGCCAGATTGGTTTTCCACTCTCTCGACTGGGCATTTTGAAAATGAAAATACTTCCAGCTAAGATTAGTACTTTGGAAATTGATCCAGTTCTACTCCAGGAGGATCCAGTACTTCTCTGTGTCATTTCATGGAGAGATACTGATGCCAATACTTGGCGCTCGTGATCCCCAAGTAAACTGACTACTTGATTAGCAATAGTAACCGCTAGTTTTTTCTCAGGATGAGTCTCCGTGTCAGTGGGGAGACGTGTTGAATCCTCTTGCTCATGAATAATTTGAGCTTTTTTCTTTTTGACAAAAAACAAAAAGAAAATAACTCCTCCTGCACTCAAAATCATTAAAGCTACTCCGAATCCTGTCATTGCGTTTCTCCTTGACTCAATTAAAATTTATTGCCATCCGCCGCCATCTCCACCAGAAGAGGGACTGCTAAATCCGCCGCCATCTCCACTAGAAGAAGGACTGCTAAATCCACCACCACCTGTATCAAAAGAGCCTGAACTGGAAGAGTTATCAAGTGGACTACTATTGGAGTAATCACTTAAACGACGAGCATCCTCCTGATCGTCCTCATATGCTCTATAAGCACGTGTGCCAGTCCCTTCGGCAAGTTCATTGGCCTCAATAGCTCTGATCACTGCTGACTCATAATCTCTCTGAAAGGCTAAATTATTCGCTTCTCGCAAAAGATCCTCAGCATCATCAAAATCGCTTTGGGCTGAATATGAATGAGTCCCATATTGAGAGACTTCGCTTTGCTCAGAGTTAATGGTCGATTGTGCTTGATTTCTTACTCTTTTCCATTTACTACGATAGCCCTCTAGTTCTCTTGCACGAACACGCAATTCATTTAATAAATCGTCTATTCCATTTAATTTTGAAATGGCCGTATCACAAAATGTGAGAGAATCGGTGAATTGTTGATTATTGAATCTAGCTTGAGCAATTGATAAATTCTCATTAGCTCTAAACAAATTTGTATTAGCTTCATCAATATTGTTAGAGACATTTTGCCAGGTTGCCGTAGTGTGATTTGATGAAAGAATCAATCGAAAGCTAACTGCATCAAAAATATTTTTTTCAGCAGTCTCAATTTCATTTAGCACTCTCCTGATTTTATCTCCTGCAGCATTAAGTAGTTGCACCTGTCCTTCAGCTTCGTTGATAATGTCAGAACTTAGTGAGATAACTTTAAGTCCGAGACGGTAGGCTGATGCTAAATCTCTTTTCTCATCTTCAATAACAATATTCAATGCTTCCTTTGACTGAATCAATAATTGATTAGCATTGGTTTGCATATCGTGAGCTACCCTTAAAGCTTTGTCAGTAGAAAGATTTGTTGTTTGCAAAATTCTATTCAACTGTTGGATAGAATTTTCCAATAAGTTAGTAGCAGAATTTACAGTTATGACAGCTTTTTGAATAGCGTCTTTTTGGAAAATTAATTCATTGTTAACTAGCTCAATGAGGTCTTCAGATATTTTCATCTTTAGATTGCATTGATTCAGGAGCTTCAGACTTTCTTTTGGATCCCCACCACCAATAGTATTTGAGGGAGGTAGCAACATTTTAGCTTGTCTGAAAATTTTATGAATTATTGAAATTGTAGCAGCTGAACTAGTAAGCTCATCAGTCATTTTATTTGTGTATTTCGACAAATAATTGCTTTTTTTCGTGTCCAAAGTTGCTACCGCAACTTTATGAACTTCTTGATGATCATGTAGCTTGTCTTGTAATTTAGCTATTTTTGTTCTTGCTTGAGCAGTTGACGCAACATACGAGTCTAGAGTAGCTGAAACAAAAGCAATGTCTGCGACCACGCTTCGGTCACCAGTTAACTTTTTGTTAGCAGTGTCTGCATAAATTCGCTTTTCTTTTGCTCGGTCAGATTTTTGTGCTAAGTTAATTGTAGAGTTGATTTCTGCTAATTTTTCTTTGCACTGAATAATGATGACCTGAGCTTTCTGAGAATAAATCGGTTTATACCAGGTCAGTTTTTTCGTTCTGAGTTCAATTTCAGAAAGATTTTTTTCTACCGAAATATAGATGGTCTGTGCTTCCTCAAGCGCATTATTTGCTAATTTGTTGGGAAGTATGAAGGTTAGCCATGCTCCAAATAAAAATAAAATAACACAAAAAAATATTCCTACTTTTCTATATCGTACAATCTTTGTCATAATTCTCGTCCTCCTGTTTTGTATTGGATAGTGGATAAATTATATTGTCAAAAAACAATCTGGAACAATTTTACTCTTATGAAAAATATTACCAGAATTTGAAATTATAGTACTTTTTATAGAATTTGTCAAGAAGCATGTCTTGAATTCTAACCTGGATAAAATAGAAATTTAAAATAGATCTCAAATAAAAAAGTTCAGTTTTTAGCTTAAAATAAAAAACTGCTGTAAAAGCAGTTTTTTGAGGTCGTAGACTGCTGTTTAACAAATTAGAACTAGATTATCAGGGAGTTGAAGAAATGGAGTAGTATAATTGATATCTAATTTTAATAATTATTGAAATTATTTTTTTGAAAGTAAATGTTAATACTGTAAGATAAAAGACGACTCTTTATATCATTTATTGTAAAGTTATTCGTTGTAGAGAAGTAATAAATAGAGTTTTTTTATCTTGAACTTAGGACATTGATATCTCGTTCTACTATTGACTTTTGATGAGATCTATGTTAATATTGTATGTTAGTTCTTAAACATCAAAATATTTCAATGGAGATATGATTATGATTGCACAAAAATTAGATGAAAGTACTATTGGACAAACAGCATATTCTTATAATGATGCGTTGGAAGGTCGTATGGAGAAACTCATCATAGTAGCTGTTGGCAAAGAAGATGAATTGGTTATGTGTGTCAGACCTAATCACGATGAAGAGGTGATGCATAATGCGCGTGTATTGAGTTTTTACGAGGCTCAATATCGTTCGTGTAATAATCTCAGGGGTCAAATTAAACAAAAACAAAAGGAGGTCCAAGAATTAGAATCTAGAATTGATAATATTGTAACTAGTCAGCCAAGGGCAAAGGATTTAGCTTTAGCAAATGACCCCAATCATGAAATCACCGTGTCAATCAGTGATAGAAAGCTTGATGATGATTATTTCGGTGACACGAAAGTTCCTTATGAGGGATTTAAGTATCTAGATGAAGGTTCTGAGGTAATTTCTATGGTAAACTTTGCTCTGAGTTCCATAACTATTCCGGCAGGCTCAATAGGTGAGGTAACAGAAATTCGAAAGCCAGGATCGTTTAAACAATCACCTGGATATATAGGATGTGGTGTGTATTTTGAGGCTGTTCGTGAAATATATCCTCATGGATTAATCATTCCATGGGATATGATCCATTATTTCAAGTTTAAGTAAAATTGAAAAGGATCATAGCGAGGGCGATAATAATATCGACCTCGTTTTTATTTTTTCATACAATTATTACATTTAATTTTAGAAAAAAGCCGCTAAAAAGTAAGATGACTAGTTATTAAAAAATTAGATAAATATGGCAATAAGATAAAAGGTTAAAAGAATATGTAGTTGATAAGTTGAAGGATGGTCAGTCTTTTAAGGGGATATCTGAAAGATCCAAAGAATATCTTTCTGGCAGTTTAAATGGTTGCAAAGGTAGATATATTTAGGAGATACAAGAAAAATTAAACAATAGACTTCGTAAAAAACCTAATTATTTAACGCTCAATGAAGTTATTGCTATAGAGTTGGAAAAAGAGGTTTTAAATTGGTACTATGCATAAAAATAGTGATATACTAATATTATCATATTAATTAGTAATGTATTAATCATGCATGCATCAGATAGATTATGTCGTCCAGTAGTAACGGCGATAATACGCAAAAAAATTGATGGAAAGCGATACATTTTAATGCAAACACGTTGGAAGCCAAAAGAGGACCCACATTATAGCGGCACACTAGAGCTACCAGCAGGGCATATAGATAAATATGAAGATGTACATGAAACACTGAAGCGGGAAGTTTTTGAGGAAACGGGATTGAATGTGACTGTGATTGAACCAGATACGCGAACTGGCATCCTCACACCTCGGGATGATGCTGCATTTGGTTTTCGACCATTTTGTGCACAACAACAACTTAAAAATGGACTTCCTTGGATAAGCTTTACATTTTTGTGTGAAGTGGAAGATGGTGAATTTATAGCCCAGGAGAGCGAGACTCGAAATCAAAGATGGATTGTAGAGGATGAAGTGGAAACAATGGTTACAAGTACACCTGAAAAAATATTTACATTTCACTTGGCTGCGCTTGCTTTTTATTTTCAAGAAAAATAATTTTTACTTTAGATATTTTAAACAAAATAAAAACCGCCTAGTGAGCGGTTTTTATTAATATTGTAGACCACTGTTTGACAAATTGGAACCAGATAATAAAAGAATTAAAGAAATGGAATGATGTAGAAATTTCGAAGTCGCTACAAAGACTTAAACGATGAAATGATATATTTTTCTTCTTCACCTAAAGATTCTTTTGAGGGTATTTCGAGGAAGTTAAATTTTATAGAACCTTTCAAAGTTTCTATTAAAATAACATAATATTCTCGCTCTCTTCTCATATCAGTTTCAATAAATTCATACGCGTCATAAGTTCCTATTTTTATTTTATTTAACTTAGAATGATTGTATAATGGATTGTTATCAAATCCTTTTAGAGTTTCGTTAGAATTTTTGTGAGAAGTTGAAACTTTCAAATCTAATCCTCTAGCTGGACAACTTGGACAATCCGGATTACTAATGGCATCGCAAACAGTTTTATAAAAAACATCATCCCAAGAACATTTCCAATCATTTCTAATTTCAAAAGAAAAACTTTCATTTCCAACTTCTACAACAACATTTTTTTGTTCAGGTATTTTATTTTTAGGACATTCTGCAAATTTACAGTTAAGTCCAGTTTTCCTAACACTTGAACCGTCAGGACACAATTTAGCTTCCTGTGGGCAACTAATTGGCTGAGGAGGTATTTTTCCCGGCTCCCCAAGAGTATCAGAGCTATTATCTTTAATTAAAACAATCCATACAATAACAAAAGCAATAATAGCTAATAAAATAAGCATACTTACCTTTGTAATATTTTTTTGCCTACCCATTTTATTTTTGTAAAATATTTATAATGGTTTTATTTTAGCACAAAACAAAAAACACCCAAAATATAGGTGTTAATTGAGATCGTAGACTACTGTTTAGCAAATTGGAACCAAATAGTTGAGGAATTGAAGAAATGGCAATCTGTAACTATTTTAATTAAGAGCTGACTCTTTTTCCTGTTCCTAAATTTTTTTTCGTTTGCTCTTCTCCTTTTTTCCATATTCGCACCAAATCAAGAAATTCATTTTGATTTAAGTGTGTTTTGAAACAAAAAACCATTTGAGTGCGATTTCTCCATAGTTGACCGCGTTGATTTAATTTTTGATCATTCTCTAGGTCAAGCAGTTTTTTTGTTAACTTTTTTTTCTTTTTATCATCATTTTCAATATTGATAGTTTCCTCAAGCTCAGTCATTTTTGTAGCAATAACTGAGTCTTCCTTTTCTTTTAATTTATTTATTAAATTATTAAAATTATATTCTTTTAACTCAAACATGTCTCTAGCATTAATCGCTACAGAGTAAGTATTTTTATCAAGAGTTGCAATAATTTGTTTATTAAAATCAGCTCTGTTTTTTAGGTATAAATACAAACCTTCCATAGATTTATATTGGGGTATAGTTTTGGCTGTGCCAGGAGATATGGTGATTATATCAGTATCTTTTTCATCATTTGAAATCTCAATTGTGCCAGTGTGATAGTCTGCCTCTACTTGATTTAATGTGTCCAATTCTTCCTGTTGACCTTTTTTTAGAAATTTTTGATATTTAAATGGATTCGTAATTATATCTTCCGTAACATCTAACATATGATTTAATACTATCTCATTTTCTTCAAGTGTAATTTTTTTCTTTTGAGTTTGAGTGATTAGTTTTTTAATATCTTGAGTATCTTGTTCGCTTGTTGTTATTTTAGTTTGTAATGTCTGTTGCTCTTTAATTTTATCACCTATGTGTAATTTTAGAACAGTCTTTAATTGATTAGTTTTTTCTCGTATTGCGAGTCCTTTTTCTTTATTTGAAATCTCGGTATTTTTTTTAAGAGTATTAATTTCATCCATTATAGAAATAATTTCAGGTTCAGTTGATTTTATACTTTCTATTTCTTTTTGTAATGAGTTTAATTGATTTGTAACTCCAGATTTTTCAAACGCAATTTGTTTTTGTTCCAGTTCATTTTCTAGCTTAGTCGTTCGTTCTTTTTTTATTGTGTCCCAGCAAGATATAAAATAATTTCTAAAGATATATTCATACTCTCTAGATGTCACACCATATTCTAGCACATTTGAACCAAGTAAAAAATCTGCAGCATTACTTATTTTATTTATCTCACCTTTGTATTTTTCAGCGGTATAAGGATTTCTAAATGACCACAATGATAAAATTGAATCTGTATCCACATGATTTATCATTGTTACGATTTTTCCGCGATCATCTTCAAATTTTTCAAAAGAACCATCACGCCTCTTTTCTTTCATGCGAAGCACTGTGTTTGATGCTGTGTTTAGCCAATGTCTATTTACCATTACTGTGGCAGTGTCGTATGTTTTGTCATCAAATTCATCGTGATGATCTATGATTATTTTGTCGGATGGGCGCATAGTATTGCCATTTTCATCATAGCCAAAATTTCCATCGATGATTACACCTCCTTTTATATTTGGTACAGCATCTCTTTCAATCATTTTGACTCCTGAGCGTAGTCTTTGATTTTTTAAACTTGGTGGAGATTCTATCATTTCATCATTGTAATTTTCTATTTTGGGATATTTATGAAAATCACAACATTGTTTTATATGCTCTAGTATGAATTTCTCTACTGCATCATCAGTGGATTCAGTATCTATTAATTGTTCAAGTATTTTTTTATTTTTTGCATAAGATTCTAATAAGGTATCAATATCGCCATCTAGCCCCTTTTCATGTAATTGTTTGGTCACCTTTTCTTTTAGTTGTATTTTAAACTGTTCAGGGTCACTCGCAAGTGGGTTTTTTGGGTGTATTGGCTTAGCTAGTGTTTTTGTATAATAGTCTAAATTAAATAGAATTTGTTTTCAAGCCAGTCTTGACTTAGATAAAAATCAGAATTAATAGAAATGTCAGATGTTTTAAAAAAATTATGTATCTGAGAGTCTTTGTGTAGAACATCTCGTTCTATTTTTTGAGATATTTCAATTATTTTTTCAATTATGTCCTGAGAGCTAATACTAGGATTCTCAAGATCTGCAATAGGAGAATTTAATAAATGATATACAGACTTAATTATTTCAGGCATTACATAAACATCATCAAACACTCGTTCTCTGCGTATATAGTCTAGAATCTCAAGTTTTTTTTGTTGTGAGTCATTTTTTAATAATGCATCCTCAATTAATACTCTTTTTTCTCTAGCACTTAATGAATCGTCTAGTTTGATATTAGACAGCTCTTCTTGAACATAATCTTGAGACATGTCCAAAGCTTTTGTTTTTTCAACAATTTTTCTATTTTGTGCAAAATTTCCAGTTAATTGAAATTCTTTTTTCATAAATACATTTTAACTCTTGTTAATTATATCACATATAAGTATAATATAAATAGTAAGTAATTTTTTAATAAAAATATTATGGAAGGAGAACAATCAGAAGAACAAATGAAAATTAGTGATATAAAAAATCAATTAACTGAATATGGAGAAGCGAATAATTTAAGAGGACTTGAAGGAAGAATTCAAAGAGGTTTAGATCCAGTGGGGATGTTAGCAGTGAAAGAAACACGAGACAAACTTGAGAAGGTTGCAGATGTGCTAGGAGCGTCAATGGAAGATGTGATGACTTTAACAAATGAGTTGCATACAGGAGCTATATGGGATAAAGCTGATGAGTTAGCAGAGGGTGTAGATCCTGCAGTTAAAGTGTGGATGGTTTCTGCTGCAGCAACCACATCAGAGAAAGAAACAGAAGAAGATATATCAGAAGCTGAATTTATAAAAGATTTAGATAGACTTAATAATCTACTTGATATTGCTGTTGAAGATCCAAATAAGTTTTCACAAGAAGCACAGGAGCGTCTAATAGAACAATCAAAAGGACAATTTTCAGTAGAGGATGAAATCCCTATTTCGGAACTTGATTCGGGATTCTTGGCAATGGCTGTAAATGGTCATAAATCTGGTATTGTTGAGCGAGGTGGTTCAATGTTTGTTGGTGCTAAAGAGTTAGATTTTAGTGTATTAGAAAAACTTGATATGGAAGAACGACAAATTATGGAACAAAAAAGAGGTGGTGCAGAAGGTGAAATGGTAGAAGTAACATATTATGGGACTGAAGAAAATAATAAAATTGTTAAAAAGTTATACGGGGGATTTGCTATTGTTTTAAATGGTGATAAAGAGGTGGCAAAAACATTAGCAAAAACAGCAGTTAATGAAAGTGAATAAATGGTTGAATGATAGGCATTATAAAAACAGGTTGGTAAAACCTGTTTTTATATATTGTAGTCCGACGGGGAATCGAACCCCGGTTACCAGGATGAAAACCTGGCGTCGTAACCACTAGACGAC
>JAUZSW010909875.1:0-42106 GCA_034780735.1 Hyalogyrina grasslei
TTCTTGAGAACACATTGTTATTAATAAACAAAACAGCTAACAGTAAAGAGTGGAAATACTTTTCTAAGACCATTGATCTTCCAGCTGACACTATTGAGGCTAAAATTATCATTGAGCTTACTGTTTACGGTAAAACCGAACAGAAAAACCAAGGAAAACTCTGGTTCGATCAATTATCAATGACTGCTGTGACTGCTCAAAAAACTGCGGGAAAAGAATAGGCTATGAAAAAGAGAACCTGTTTTACCATTTTAAGTGTCATTTGCTGTATTATTTCAACTGCAAATATTCATGCGGCAAGTGTGTCAACGCCATACTATAACCAGCTGGGACAAACTGCTGAAAATGATAATATTTTAGCTGGTGATTGGTCTGTTTACACCTATACTGACGGGCAAATAAGCCCACTTGATTATAAACAAGTATTGCCCAAGAAGATAAAAACCGCTACTCGTACGATCAAAGGACAAGTCATAGCTTTAGCCAATAAAAGTATTGATTTTGGTCTCATGGCTGGTAGCGCTTCACTGAAGGCCGAGGGCTGGGCATTTAAACAGGTGAAGCTTAAAGATGCAAAAAATATTTCAATTGCAGCTGGAGCAGATTGGTGGATGGAGTGGTTTGTTAATGGGAAAAGTGTCTTTAGTACCATGAAAAATGGCAATAAAGCACCAATTTCAACGGCGGCTCATTCTTTTACTCTACCCTTAAAATCTGGAGTAAATATTATTGCGGTTCGGGTTTTAGGCGGTTCAAAAGGGTGGAAGCTAGTTTGTGAAGAATACCATCAAGTTGTACAAAATAGGCAGCAGTTTCAGGTTAACTTTCCGCAGTTGGATGACGCAACTGAATATATACTTAAAACCGGTGATGACCCCGATCTGTTTGGCGCCGTACCAGTTACCGACAACCGTGGCACTGTTTATAAAATAAAACTAGCCGCTGGAAGAAAGCGTACACTACAGACTTATGCATTGCAATATCCTCATGATGGCTTCTCGTTTTGGCTTAAAGGCGATGGATCAGCTAGTACAATTCGCATTTCAGTAAGGTCATTTATGGATAAATCAAAGAAAGACCTTGAACATTCACAACCCTATGAAACTCTTTATTCGCGACCGATAGCTTTATCTTCAAAGAGCTGGAGAAAAATAACCATAAATTACCAGCGTGATTTTACGCCGGTAAAATTGTCTCAAAAGGTCAAAGGTCATGATATAAGATGGTTTAAAATTATCTGTAATGGTAAAAGTGACGGCGTTTTTTACCTTGATGATATTAGATATGTAAATAGTAAAATTAAACGTAATTTTGAAATCAGACACCTCATGCACCAATCTCATGTGTTCTATAATGATCAGCCATTATTACCATCTTTCCTCTTCTACACAACAAAAAAACAGCTAATTAAATTAAAGATATATGTTAATCGTTCAGACAATCAGGTTAATAAAATTTTTGCGAGAACGCTAATGGTGTCAAAGGGCGAAAGCATAGAGAAACTCAAATTGCCTCAATTACCCCGTGGTTACTATTCCATTGCAGTTAATGCTACGACTGAAGATGGCAATGAATTTCATACTGGTGCCTATTTTATCGTTGTCCCGCAGCGTAAAGTTGAAGCCTGGATGGGCGATCATGAAGGCGGAGCTTATCTCTATAATCGTTATGAATTATCAGACCTCATGCGAGCAGGTTACACCTACCTTCGTCAAGCGGGACAAGTTGATAATGTCTCTTTTGGCCGCAAAAAAGACTGGAGCACTGTTGATGCGATATTAAAACTACGGCTTAATATGGGTTTTGAATTGTTATGGTCGCAGATGGGAACAGATAAAAAAAATATCGACCTTCCACGTTTTGAGGCAATGCGCGAGCAGTTAAAAGTTGAAGTTGACAATATTCTTGACTATTCCTATAAATTCCCAGCAAAAGATCCCACGAAAATAGCTGAAAATATTGCATTGGCGGTCAAGAGATACCGTGGACGGATAAAATATTGGGAATTTGGCAATGAATTTGACCGTGCCGTTTATCCGGGCGCTAAACATGGTAAATTCTGTTGGTGGGGGACTGGAGCAGAATATGCAACAGATTTAAAATATTTTTATGAAGGCGTGAAGAGTGCGGATCCCAATGCTCAAGTTATTTCTAGTGGCATTACCTGTTTTACTCAGTTACCGGGGCGCAATGAGTTTGTCCAGACAATGCTTGATGCGACTAAAGGAAATAATTTTGATATTTTTGGTGTTCATGGTTATGGAGGAGCGAAAAAGCTCAAAACTATTTTAGCAGAATTGAGACGACGCGGCATAAAAAAACCTTTTGCTAATACAGAAAGTGGCTACTCTGGAGAAACCGATACACCACTGGTTCATTCCCTCAAAGAGGTGCTTTATAATAAATATGCCGGAGCATTGTTCTTTATCTCATTTATTAATCGCTGTAAAAGTTATGTTCGTGGGGGTGAAGGCCAGGTAAGTGGAGGCTGGGGTGCATTCCATACTAGGTTTTACGAAGGCTCACCAACTAAACGTTGGGCACTTTATTCGAATATTGCCTTCATGCTTGATCATGCCACGACCATGGAGCAGATAACCGGTCAATTATATAACGGTTATAAATTTAAAAGTCGAGCCGGATTTACTCAATTACTTTGGGTTGACGGGCGGCCGCAAAAACGACAATTTAGTTCAAGTGGCAACAGTAGTATTATTGACATACTGGGCAATGAATTACGAGTTAAGTCAAAACAGTTTCAACTGACCCTAAACTCAATGCCAGTATTTATTGTCTCATCAGCCCCTATCAGTTCAACAGTAGTAAATAATACTCCAATTACCAATTTACAATTTAACATTGCTAATAACCGTATGGGGCTTAGTGCTGATATTACAAATAAAGCATTGCGTTTAGCAACTAAAATATTAAAAGCCCCAAATAACTGGCAGTTTTTATCTGCACTGTACACTAAAAATTCTCCAGTAATGTTCTTTCCTGTAAAAAAATTACAAACTATAGTTGATGGTGAATTTACTATTGGAGCAAGCAATCAAAAGATAAAGAGTAGCATTAGACGCACTGTAGTAGCACCTACTCCTATAAATACTCATTTTGTTTTAAATGGTCGTCTTGATGAATGGGGCAAATTTAATCAGGCATTGATTGGGCAATCGAAACAGGTCGGGCTTGGTAATGCAGTTTGGAATGGCAGAATAGACCCCAACTGCTATTATGGGAAGAAGTTTAAGCAAGATAATTTATCTGGCACGCTACGTTATACTACAACTGATAAAAATATCTGCCTAGCAGTAAATGTGGTTGATGATGAGGTTAATATTCAACATCAAACAGACAAAATAAAGGTATCAGGTGATCATATTATTGTTGATTTTTATACCACTGGCGGCAAACGGCAACAGCTATCAATTATGCCGATTGCGACTGGCAAGACAATTATTTCAGGTGATAAATCGCTATGTGACGGCGTGGTCGCTGAATGGAGTACTACATCCCAAGGCTATGCTATGGAAATTGTAATTAACCGTAATATTGTACAAATAATCAAAGGTAAACTATTCAATATGAATATCGTCCTAGTTGATGCAGATCGCCATACTGGTAGTAGTTCTAAGCCATATATCACGATAAATCTGGGTGTAGTGAACAATATCCGACATGGAACACTGCCTATTTTTCTAATTAATAGATAAAGACAATGTCTCTATTGTACCATAGATGTCCCTGTTGTACTATTGCTTTTTCACTAAAACTGTAGTATTATTATTATTATAATATACACTTTACATAACTTATGTGACAAAGGTAGATAACTGTTATTAACTAATATATGAACGAAAATGCTATGCAAGCATAATCACCTGTTTAAATTAACAGTTTTAATTACACGTTAAAACTGTTGATTTAGACAAAAGTATAGTTTTCGTTCAAATAATCATTATATAAAGAAGGAGGTGTGCTGACTGAGAAAAATTACTAATAAAAGTGATATTATTCTGTAAAATAAAAAATAAAAATAAAGGAAAAAATAATGAAAACAAATAAAATCAGTTCAATTGAAAATGGTAAAGTAATTAAGCGTATCGGAATAGGAAAATTCACCCTCATCGAACTCTTGGTGGTGATAGCCATTATCGCGATCCTCGCCGGCATGTTACTTCCGGCGTTGAATGCTGCACGTAACAAGGCCAAAACAATAGCTTGTGCGAGTAATCTGAAGCAGCTTGGCACATTTTCAACATTTTATACTGGCGACAATGACGGTTGGTTTGCCCCCGCCCATTCAGTCGGAACTATTGTTGACAATGTTGGATCAACTCAACCTATCTATTGGACAATTCTATTTACTCCATATTTCAGTAAACGGACTCGTGAATATGAGTATAAGCGCGCCGCAATACTACGTTGTCCGGAAGCCGCAAAAGGACGTCATCATGGTACATCAAAATCCACCTACGTTTATAGCTCTTCATTTGGAATAGCAAAAAATGCTTATGGCCCAGATTGGTATCAACCAGCCTGGGGAAAACATTATAGGCCTCGCAAAACGTCAGGAATTACAAAACCAAGCATTGTTGGACAGATTACTGACGGTCAAGCAAGTATTTATGGAATAAGACCATATTGGTTTTATGAGGCATCTACCATCCCTGCCAATCGGAAAGCGCTCTATATTGACAATGCACATGATCTGGGGCTCAATATGTTATTCGCTGATGGCCATGTCAAATATTACAAGGCACGGAGAGATGATGAAACTAGACGCATGCAGTCTACGGTCAAACAGACCAATGGTGCAATTCCCTACGAGGGTCCTGGATTCCGTGATTATAAGATTCACTAGACACTGTTCGAAAAGGTTTTCGGAATACCGAAACCTTTTCAAAATATTGTCTGTACATCAAAATTGAAATTTTGCGACTATTTTTTTAGAAAGGTTTTGAAAAAAATGAAAGATTGGCGAGACATTAAAAATGGGCTTAAAATACCAACAGTATCTTACTGTGACCAGCCCTATATTGTAAAAACTGATGACAATGCCTGGTTGTGCTGTGTGACTACCGGATCAGGGCATGAAGGCGACGCTGGACAACACGTCTCCACAATGCGCAGTACCGATTACGGAGCATCATGGAGCCTGCCTGTTGCTGTAGAAAATCCAATTGATGTAGAAAATTCTTATGCAACTATGCTAAAAGTACCATCAGGCAGAATCTATATTTTTTATAATCACAACACTGATGATGTGCGAAAAGTAGACAGACATGACGGAGATGGTTCATTTAGTCGCGTTGATAGTTTAGGCTATTTTGTCTTTAAGTATAGTGACGATCATGGTAAAAGTTGGTCTAAACAACGTTATAAAATCCCGGTTAGACTTTTCCAATGCGATCTGGATAATATCTATAATGGCAAAATATGCTTTTTCTGGAACGTCGGCAAGCCGTTTATTAATAATAATGCAGCATTTGTTTCGCTCCATAAAGTTGGCCAAATGGGAACAGGTTTTTTCCAGAAATCAGAAGGGGTTCTACTCAAAAGTACTAATATCCTGACTGAGTCTGCGCCAGAGAATATCACTTGGGAAACATTGCCGGATGGAGATGTAGGACTAAAAACACCATTAGGTGGCGGTCCGATTGCTGAAGAACAGAGTTATTCAGTGTTGAGTGATGGCTCTTTTTATGCCGTCTATCGTTGTGTCGACGGTTATCCAGTTGAAGCCTATAGCCGCGATGGTGGACATACTTGGAGTGCCCCTCAATACATGCGTTATGCTGATGGCCGCTTAGTCAAAAATCCACGTGCTGCCACTTTTGCTTGGAAATGTAAAAACGGCAAATATCTATTCTGGTTCCATAATCATGGTGGCCATTTTATCCGTGACATTTGGGGTGAAACATCTGAAACGAATGGTTTAGTCAAAAATGGCAGCAGTCCCTATGATGACCGTAATCCTGTTTGGTTATGTGGTGGTGTAGAAATTGACTCACCTGAAGGCAAAATTTTAACCTGGAGTCAACCTGAGCTTGTTCTCTATACCGACGATCCATTTATTCGGATGAGTTATCCCGATTTAATTGAAGAAAATGGTAACTATTATCTCTCCGAAACTCAGAAAGCGACAGCCCGGGTTCATCAAATCCCAACTGAGTTTATTCATAAAATATGGGCTGGACTTGAAAATCCTACTATTCAGCAAGACCTGAGTAGTAATTTAATCATCAATGTAAAAAATGCAAAACTGATAGAGCCAATGAAATTACCAAGTTTTTTTTCACGCAACGAGCAAGATCCTAGCTACTGCGGTAAATCCACAAACAGGGGCTTTGCGATTGAATTGCTGATTACAACGGAACAACTTGGCGTTTCTCTCATCGATGGCATGAGAAATGATAGTAGAGGGATAGGCATAAATAGCACTGCTGAAGGTGCCATTGAATTACTGATGAATGATGGTCAAAACAGTCAGGTTATCACTAGTGAGCCCTGTTTAAAAGTTAATAACACCTATCATATTGTCATAAATATTGACGGTGGCCCAAAAATTGTAAGCTTTATCGTTAATGGTAAATTCTGTGACGGTAGTGAATATCAACAGTTTGGTTGGAGCAGATTTAGCCCATACCTTCAGCACATAAACTGGGCTGACATTTGGCAACTCAATAGCATTGAACAATTAAAGGTATATAATCGCATCTTGATGTCTGCTGAAGCAATAATTAGCTATAATCAGCATTCTCAATTGACATCACCTTTAGCGGCTAGTTGCATCACCTAGCTGCTGGTAAAACCTGGAGTTACAGGCGATGTTTCGGGATATTATTTTAAACCAGTTGCATCACCTAGCTGCTGGTAAAACTCGCGGTTGATTATCTGACGCATTCGACAGGCTAGAGAAATCTCAGCCAACCTTTGCAACGTAAAAATATCGGGAAAAAGACAAATTCCTATTAGCTTTAAATAATAAGAGAAATAAATGAACAACGCATGGCATAAACCTATTACTGAACGGGTGAAACTGTTCCAACAATTCTACTCAAAAACCAATCAACGTCCGCTGTTTGGTTTTTTTCAAGGCAGCGAATATCCGGTATTCCGCTATCCGTTTGCCGCTAAATTACCAGAAAATCGCCCATTAAAACCAGATGACTTTGATATTGCCGCTTTTGTGGCTGACACCGTAACGCTGTTTGACAGGCATGAGCAATGTGGTGGAGATTTCATCTACTCCGCCTCCGCCTTCTGGGGCATCCCATGGTTAGAGGCGATGTTGGGCTGCCCCATCTACTCCGACAGTACGACAGGTTCGCTTTATGCAGAAAAACCGACAACAGTCACCAGCAGATTCTCACCAGATAATGAATGGGCAATTCTAATGCGCCAGATGCTTAATGCATTAGCTAGAGCAAGTGGGGGTAAATTTCCGTTGGCGACAACTCGAATGCGTGGCATTGCCGATCTGTTAAGTGCAATTTATGGCGGTGATGAATTTCTATTCAAACTGATGGAAGCACCAACCGAAATGCAGCCTATCATTGCAGAACTGACCGAATTTTTTATCAGCATTGGCAAATTTCAGCTTGAACTTATTCCTGAATTTCATGGCGGCATCGGTTCCTTTTATTATCATAACTGGGCCCCGGCAGGAACAATCTGGCACCAGGAAGATGCAGCAGCCCTGCTCTCGCCTGATCTCTATACTGAGTTTATTGAACCGGCCGATAGTGAAATTGTCAAAGCCTTTTCACAGGTGATTATGCATCAGCATTCAACTGGATTTGTGCCGACTAAAGCCTATATAAAAATGGGAATGACGGCACTTGAGCTGCATATTGATGCTGGAGGCCCTAGCGCTGAAGAGCTCTACGAACGTCATCTGGAAATTTTAAAAGAAAAACCACTCATTATTTGGGGTGAAATTCCTGAGACTGATCTTGACTGGATATTCAGTAAATTACCAGCAGCAGGACTGGCAGTGACAACTGTAGTTGAAAATAGCAAACAGGCAAAAACATTATGGAGTAAATATGTTGAAAAAACTGATTAAATCTGGCAAACCGGTACTTGGTTCATGGTGTCAGATTGGACATCCCGCCAACGCTGAAATATTGGCAAAAGCCGGTTTCAGCTGGATGGCACTTGATTGTGAACATGGCGAAAATGAAGATAGTGACATTGGAAATTTTTGTCGTGCGGTTAGTCAGCATAACTCTATTCCGCTAGTGCGGGTCAAAGAGAATGCAGTGCTGCCAATTCGCCGTGCACTTGATCTCGGAGCCATGGGGGTTATTGTGCCATTGGTCAATTCAGCGGAAGATGCCAAGCGAGCCGTGGCTGCAGCCAAATATCCTCCTGACGGAATTCGGGGATTTGCATTTCAACGCGCCAACAACTGGGGTGTTGATTTTGATGAATATGTAAAAAATGCTAATAATGACATTGCTGTAATTGTTATGATTGAATCTAAGCAGGCGGTTGATAATATTAATGAAATAGTCGCCGTTGATGGCGTTGACGGCCTGTTTATTGGCCCTTATGACATGAGTGGTTCTTACGGGATAATCGGTCAGACCGGTAGTCCCATCATTCAAGCAGCCTGTCTAAAGGTGGCTGCTGCCTGCAAAGAATATAACAAAATAGCCGGACAGCATATTGTATTGCCCACAACCGAAAATGTCCATGCGGCAATCGAGCAGGGCTTTTCACTGTTGGCACTGGGAATGGACACCGTGTTTTTAGTAAATGGCGCAACCCAGGCATTGGAGATGATTAAATGATAAAAGTAGCAGTAACCGATCTAGAGTATGACAAGGCAGTTGAAATATTTAAAAATAGTGATTTTTTTGAATGTCTATCAGCGCCAACCCCTGAAGTCGAATTAGCTAAATTTATAAAATCAAATAATATATCCCATGCGATTGTCGGAGTAGACAAATATAAAAATCTACTCTACGATACCTTACCAACTGGAGGGGTGATTGCTCGGTTTGGTGTCGGTCATGACGGTATTGATAAGGTTCTGGCTAAAACCAAAAACATCTATTGCACCAATACCCCTGGTGCCTTGGATGATTCAGTTGCCGAATGTGCAATAGGATTGATATTGACGGCGGCGCGTCATTTGGCTTCATGCACCGCGGACAATAAACATGGAAAATGGCAGAATCGGGTCGGGTCTGAGCTTGCAGGAAAAACTTTGGCTATTATCGGTTGCGGGAATATTGGCCGTAAAGTCGCCAAAATGGCCCAGTGCGGTTTTGGCATGAATATTGTTGGATTCGACATCGTTAAACCTGACGATTGCAACTATCTCAACAAATTCACCACCGATTTTACTGACGCAGTAGGGAATGCCGATTTTGTTACCATTCATATTCCAGATATTCCGGCAACAGCAGATTTTATCAATGCTGAACGTTTGGCATTAATGAAGTGTTCGAGCTGGTTGATTAACACCGCCCGTGGTGGCATAGTTGATGAAGCTGCCACCTATCACGCAGTAAAAAATGGGATTATTGCCGGTGCCGCATTAGATGTATTCAAAAATGAACCATATAAACCACAAAATAGTGATGAAGACTTGCGTACTGTAGACAATATTATCATGACGCCACATATCGGTAGCAGTACCGTCGAAGCCTGCAACCGCATGGCACTGGCGGCATTGCACAATATTCAATTAGCGGTAAACGGTGAATTTGATGTTATGAATATCATTTAAAAAAAATCGGCAAAGCCGGTTATATTTACCTAATAGGAATTTGTATTTCCTAAATTGTATAAAAAAAGAGTTTTGCCAACGAATTAAACAAATTAAACGAATTAATGGTTACCTTTCAACCTGCATACTCCGCTGACGCGTTGCATGACAGTCTAAAATGTAACCATTGGGTTATTACAATAAAAAAGAGTTGCTTTTCCCATTTTTTAATGATACCCGATGTTTAGATTTTTGCGAAGTAAAAATATAAATATCTTGTTTCTCTTCGTTAAATTAGTTTAATTTGTTGGCTATTGTTTTTATTTTTTTTAAGTTCTGGCAAAGCTGGTTATGTTTAAGGAATCTATATGAAAGTATTATCTCTATTTAGTTTGGTTTTTATCTGCTGCAATGCGTGGGCGGTGAACCTAATTGATAATTCCAGTTTTGAACAGGGGCTCCAATTTTGGAAAACGCCGCCTAAAACATGGATTGCCGGTAAAAACTTATCACCAACAGTCATTGATAAAACAGTAGCTTTTTCTGGTTCACAGTCTATTTTGCTCCAAGGCACCGGCACCGCTTATAAACGTCTTTACCAGGGATTTGCCAGAAAGCCAAAACCTGGCACTAAAATGACTGTTACTGGCAACATTAAAATTGGTGATTTGGCTAATTCATGGAAAGCGACATGTTATATTTCCATCTGGAACAGGCAAAAAAACCGGGTTGAAAATATTGTGATTTTTTCCTCATCAGAAAAAAACGATTGGCAAGCATTTGCTAAAACAATCACTGTACCGCCTGAAACCTATCTAATGAGGATTTTTTTAGAGCTCTCCAGCCCATCAAAAATTACCCCAAATAGCGGTTCTGTCTGGTTTGATGATCTAAAGATAGAGACCTTGCCGGATAAAAATTGGCGTAACTGGACTGTTCAAAAAAGAAATTATCAAATTGAATCCCTTCAGCCGTTAACTAAACAGTTAAAACAATATATTGCCAATAAGCCACCAATAAAAGTTAAAATAGTCAAAACTCAACGTGGTGCCATGTTAAATCTTAATGGCAAAAATCAACCATTTGTTATGCAAGAATTCATGCAATCCTATCCTCTCGACTCACATCCAGTTAAGATGATGAAAAAAACTGACTGCAATATTGCTTTAACTGGTTATAATGTCAGTAAATATTATACCCGAGCTGGGTGGCCAACCTCATATTATCGTAATAGTATTCCTATTTGGGATGGGAAAAACTGCTTCAATACGTCTGGAATTAAACCTTTTCTCTGGCATTATTTACGCAGTAATCCTGACCTGAAAATTATTATTAAACTTAACCTAGATGTCTATCCTGAATGGGATGACGAACATCCAGATGAGTTAGCGAGAAATGAAGCTGGCTATGGCATATTAGCCATTAACCATTATGGTAAAATGGAGTTTGATAAAAAAAATAATGATGACAAACGTCTGCGACTCGCCTGGTCTTTCCATTCAAAAGTATTGCAACAGGATCTTTGTGAAGTAGCCAGGCGATTTGTTCAGGAAGTTGATGCGGTCATTCCAGGTAAAAATGTTATTGGCTACCTGATTAGCGGTGGCGTTGACAATCAACTGTACGGCTGGCAAAACCACCTGACAAACCGCATCGGGCATCCTGAATTGTGGCCCGGCTACGGTAAAGCCGAGGTTAATGCTTTTAGAGCATGGCTACAGAAAAAATATATAAACATTAAAAACTTGAATAATGGCTGGGGAACTAACTATTTATCTTTTAATGAAATCAACCCGCCGGCAGCTAAACGCCTTGCTTTTCATAACGAACCATATTTTTCCAATAAAAAACAAGATAGACCATTAATTGATTTTAGAACCTGCAATATAGAATCCCGAGCAGTTTTAATCTCAAAAATCGCCGCAACCATTCGCAAAGCCTCAAAACGCCCTACTCTAATCGGTGCATGGGCCGGGCCAATCTCTGGAGCCCGCATGGATACGAGTGTTACAACGCTACTACAGGCGGATAAAAATATTGATTTTTTAGCCTCTCAAGCCACCTATGGAACTCATATCAGAAACATTCCGGCAACCGGTGGAGTCAATGCCTGTCTGGCATCTTATACAGTAAACAATAAACTATTTTTAACCGACATTGATTATCCTTCATGGCGCAATTATAAACAACGCACTCCTGCGCATGGCGGCACCGTCAACTCTGATATAACTAAACTGAGCATACAGTGGCGTCGGGAATATGGTCGACTCTGGAGTCAAGGAGCAGGCATTGATCTGCATGCCCTGTGGTGCCCGTGGGAATATGATGATCCTGATATTATTCATGAAATAAAGTTACTAAATGATTTTGGTCGAAAATATAGCGGTGCTTGGATTGATAACTCCAAAAATGAAATTGCTATCATTTTTGATGAAAAGGTGATGCCATATTTGACTCGTCCAAATCTAAAACGGCTGTGGGGGGATGCTTTAGCCGAAGAGCTCAATATCTCAGGCGTGCCTTACCGGCGTTATTATACCGATGATTTTCGGCGAGGCTTAGTTCCTGATTCTAAAGTCTATATTTTTATTAATCCAATGATATTTGACGATTCGTTTAGACATCAAATAGAAAAAATTAAAAACACTAACCATACCATTGTTTTCATGCAAGGGGCAGGATATTTTTCTGGTCTGAAAAAGCTAAAATCAGTTACTGGATTAAATCTGATACCACTTAATGCAGTTAAAGATTTAAACTCTGCAAAATTGACGTCAGCGCCCCAATATCCTTTGAATAAAAAATTAAATCGAACTCATAAAAAAGTTAAATATCCGCTATACGACAGAACCAAACGTACTATTTGGCGTAATATTCATGACTACGGCACTAATCGCATCGCCTGTTCAAACGCTGGCTATCTGCTGCATCCGTTCGGTGCTGGAGCATTAAAAGTAGTTGATAAAAATGCAGTAACTTTGGCCTATTACTCTAACAGCAATACTGTCGGATTTGCGATGCGTGAATACAAAAATTGGCGAACTGTTTTTATCGGAGCGTATTTGATCAATCGTCAGTTGATTGCTAATCTTGCCGCATATTGCGGTGCATGGGAAATTACCGAACCAGGCTATGTCGTGGCGGCGAATGAAAATATGCTTTCAATTCATGCATTTAAGGACGGACCAGTTGAAGTAAGGCTTATGGCTGCGGGGATTTTAATAGAGTTGCCAGCGGAAAGCAACAAAAACAAAAAAATGGTACCGACAGCCAGACAGCGCACTCATATAATAAATATGCAACTGGGCCAAACAAAACTGTTCAGAGTGATTTACGGTATAAAGTAGCGTTGCCGGTTTCTAAATTCTTGCGGAGTGCTGCCGGTCTGTTTTTTGAACGTTCTTGAAAAATGAAAACCATCACTGTAACCTAGATTTGCGGCAACTGGTTCAAGTTTAACAGAATCATTTGTGACAGAATCATTTGTGACAGAATGATTTTTTAAAAGAGTAGAAAGATAAACAAGGTAAAACCGCAACCAAAAAACTTAACAGAATGATTTTTAAAAAGGTAAAAGCTAAAATGCAAAGCTGTAAGCAAAAACTTTGACATACTTTGCTTGCAATGAGGCTTGCCAATGATTTGTGCCAGAATTATTTAAAAAATCAGACAAAAACGGCGGTGATATGCTTGCGACAGTTTTCGACAATTTTGGTCTCGTACTGCTTATTTTTATTGAAGTTATAAATCAACATATAACCTTCATCTAAAGAGTATGAATCAAGATAGTCGCAGAGCTGTTCAATGCCATCAGATAGATATTTTTCACCATACCATATTTTCAGCTCTATCACATACCTTTTATCATTGTAGGTAATAACCAGATCCATTTTGCGGTCTTCGGCGGTAACATTTTCCTTGAACATAAAACCTTTGCCATTGATGATCGGACGCAGGAATGACATCAGCAGTAATCTGCCATTCTTTTCTAAAAATTTATTATCTTTAGATGAATTATGCTCTTTCAAGAACAGTTGAAATTTTTCCAGAATCATGACAATGTTTAATTCATTATTTGCTTTGAATTTCAGATCACGATAGAGATCGAATTTATTGCCCAGTGTCATTTGCCTAGACAGCAGATAGTTAACAATTCTGAATTCATAAATTTTATTGCTAATATCGCATTTCCCAGTTTTATTCTGAGATAAAATCCCAAAAGTTTTACCTTGACCTATTATACTATTGCCGACATCAAAGGTTAAGTCTTCACCATCAATCGCTATTTGCTGTACAACCGATCTTAAATCGGCATTGTTTTCCAAGTTTTTATAAAGATCATCAAAATTGGTAGTGGTGTAACCCAAGTTAATTAAATAACTATATGAATCTTCAATATCAGCCAATGTCCAGGGGCGTTTGGTGTTTGGTATAAGATTTTCATCAATAACTTTACTCATTAGGCTGACGAGGAATGGATTTCCTGAGGTATAATAGTAGAGTTTTCCCGCCAAAGAGGTGCAGTCCATTGCAAAGTTATGCTCTTTTGCATAATCAACGAGCATCGATTCAATCTCTTGTGCAGAAAAGGAGAAATTTATATCCAAATTTTCTGATATATTCCAGGGACTGTTCAGTTTACTCTCTTCATCTGAACGTAGCTTTAATTTCAACGACTTGACATCATGTACGCCTAACAAAATTACTGAATGGAATGTTAGATCACGACGATCCTTTGCCAGCAGATACTTATCTCGAAGCATCGCGATAAAACTGATAAATACCTGATTATTACTGGCTTTATCAACTTCATCAATAATCAGCACAACTTTCTTGTTAAGCGTCCTTAACCATTTAGTGATAAATCTTGACAGGGTTTTGAAATCAGCTATTTTTTTTGCTTCAGCTTCTAAATAATCAGCTAGTTCTGGTTTATCAAAAAAAAGACCTTTAGCAAATACATCCAAGATAGTCGGAGCCAATTTGGCCTCTGATTCAAAAGGTATATCGCCAATCCCTTCAAAACTGGTACTAATTACCAAATAATCAGCTCTCTGGTCAAACTCCCGTCTCAATAAAGACTGCATGGTGGTTTTACAATACTGGCGTGGGAAATTGATCGCGTAATAGTAGCCCTCTTCGACGAGGTACTTACACCTAGCGAACTTGGCAGAAACATCACACATGTAGTGATCTTCAGGTATACATAATCCGGTTGTATTAAATCTTTTCATAGCTTATAAAGTTAACTTATTTATGGCTATATTCAAGAGCAAAGAGAAAAAGTTAACAGAATGATTTTTAAGAAGCTAGAATGCAGACCAGTAAAAGTGCCTACGGAACGAAAGACAATGATTAATAGCAAAAGATATAGCGAATATCAGTGCCTTTAGTCCACAGTCTTCGATCGCCTGCAAGTTACACACTGCAGAAAACAACCTAAAAATGTTATACTAGGGTAAACTGCAATCAAGCACAATGCGTCAAAATTAGACTGCGCTATTGCTGAAAAACAAAAATAATGCTAAAAGTTACAAAAAAACATTGAAATGTTAAAAATTAACATTATATTCTATATATACTGTTAAAATACAACAGAGGTTTTGATGATTGAAAATGGTGATGCGGCTAAAAAGAATTGTTCTTTATTAGTCTTTATATATAATAATCACAGGAGGTGCAAAGGAAATAATAAAAGTATGATGTAAGTATGTAGTGTCAGCATTAATTATTTACCCCAGATTAATGCTGTTAATAACCAGGGATTTTACAACCCAAAAACACGGAGCAAAGAAGATGAAAAAGTTAGTCAAAAAAAGGCATAACTCATTGAGGTTCACACTCATAGAACTCCTCGTGGTTATCGCTATTATTGCCATCCTGGCCAGTATGTTATTACCGGCATTAAATCAGGCACGCGAAAAAGCAAAATCAATTAGTTGTATTTCAAATCTGAAGCAAAGTGGTAACGCTTTTCAGATGTACACTGATGATTATAATGATTATTTCCCCCCTTATGGTTCAACTGCTGCCACCTATTGGTTTAAAAATATAATAGAAGGTAAATATGGCACCTATAAAGTTTTAAGTTGCCCATTATCTTTCGTAGAGTCTATAAAGCTAGATGGCTTGTCTACTTATAATGTCTATGGTCTTAACAGGCAACTATCTAGCAACCATGCTGATCCAGCTGGCGGATCTTTATTGCCAAGTGCAAAAACAACACAAATAAATGAACCAGGTGATACTATAATGTTAGCTGACAGTTATTCATGTAATGCTTCAGGTAAGCCTAAACTTAGAATGTCGACTAGTGGCAGTCAATATTATGTTTTATATACATATTTTCATACCGTTCGGTGGGCGGGCTATCTTGATGGACGTCATGCAAGTGCAGTTAATGTTGCATGGGCAGATGGACATGTTAATAGTAATAAAACAGTTCAGGGTGACAACCAAAGCTATGGGTGGGGGCGTAATCCATATCTAACAGTGCCATTCAAGGGGGCAGGTCACCCGGAGTCAACCTTTGTTGGTAATGACAGCAATCATTTCGATCGTCTCTATTAATTATTAGTATCTCTCTTCTGGAGCAATCTCCAGAAGAGAACTTCATATATTCGCAAAAAAATAATATTCTCACAGGAAAAATAATGAATCATAGACAGCAGATAATTTTAGATAAGTTAGAAGAGGCTGGAGCCCTTACTTATCATGAACTCACTGAATTTTTTGGTGTGTCTTCAATGACAATACGGAGAGATGTTGAACAATTATTCGAAGAAGAAAAACTGATTAAAACACTTGGCGGAATACAAGAAGTAAATAGTTATCGCTTTCTCTATGAAACATCTTTATCGTCTCGACTATCGTTTAATCAAGCCTTGAAACGAGCTATTGCCGAAGTTGCAATCAGCCTAATAAAACCAGGTCATACTTTATATATTGATGGTGGTAGCACTTGCATTCAATTAGCAAAACTTGTTGCAGGTAAGTGTCAGAACATTACTGTAGTTAGTAATTCTCCTCTAGTCTGCCTTGAGTTGAGTCAAAATTCTACTATTTCTGTGATTGGTATTGGGGGACAGTGTGACCCTGTTACAATGTGCTTTGTCGGCGAGGATGCAGAAGCGACTAGCCGAAAATACAATATAGATATAGCATTTACTTCTACAAAAGGATTTGTTCTGGGAGAAGGAACATTTGAATCAGCGATTTCTACTTCAAAAATAAAAAAAATAATTGCTGAAAAATGTAAAGAGCTCGTGCTGCTTAGTGATCATAGTAAATTCGGGCAACATGCATTATGTAAAATATTAGATTATTCTCAGATTGATACTATTATAACGGATAATGGAACGTCGTCACTAGATATTGACTCGTTAATTAAAGCTGGGAAGAAAGTTCTGGTCGCAGATTTGTTAAAATATACAAAAATGGTTAAAGTCGCTTAAATTTAAGTTTTGACTTTTGAATACTTGCACTTTTAATGTACTACTGATGAGATAAAAGTGTACTGATGTTAAAGTAAAAGATTGAAAATATAACCGGCTATGCCGAAACTTTTTAGCCAGGATAGACAAAATGTTTATTTTATCCTGTCAAAATACAAATTCCTATTGAATTAAAATATTAAAAAATGAAACAGTGCATGTCTTGGGTGATACCCTAACGTGACTTAAATGTAAGAAGGAGAATTAAAGTGTCATTAGTAAGTATAAAAGAATTATTGGATAATGCTCGTGAAGGTGGTTATGCAGTTGGTTATTTTGAGAGTTGGAATTTTGAGTCTCTTCAAGGGGTTATTGATGCTGCAGAGAAAAGTCGTTCTCCAATAATTATAGGTTTTAACGGTGAATTTATCAGTTGTCATGATCGCCTCGCAACTGAACATATTTCTTGGTATGCGGCATTAGCTAAAGCCGCTGCGGAATCATCAACAGTGCCAGTCGGGCTACTTTTTAACGAATGTTCGCAGGATGCGTGGATTCGTCAAGCTATACAAGCTGGTTTTAGTCAAGCTATGCTTGACGATTCTGATGCCCCACATGATGAATTTGTTTGTAGAGTAACAGAACTGACAAAGTTTGCCCATGAGAACGGGGCGATTTTTGAAGCTGAGCTGGGCGAGTTACCCTGCGGATCATCAGGAAAAATAGATGATGAAGGATGCTCTTTTACCGATCCTGGCGCGGCAGCCCGTTTCGTTGAAGAAACCGGAGTGGATATTCTGGCAGTCAGTGCCGGGAATGTACATATTCTGGTCGACGGACAACAGAGCTTGGATATAGATCATCTCGCAGAGCTTCGTAAGCGGATTGATATTCATTTTGATTTGCATGGCGGGACCGGAATAACTGCGGATTCACTCAAGCAGGCAATTGCCATAGGAGTAACGAAGGTTTGTTACGGAACATACCTTAAGCAGAGTTATCTGAATGCTGTTCGTGAAGCCTTGAATAATGACAATGTCAATCCTCACAAACTGCTGGGAATGGGCGGTAATGACGATGTGATGGTCGCTGGACGGATTGCCGTGCGTGACGCAGTACTTGAACGCGTAAATATTTTGGGATGTTGCGGAAAAGCAGAATAATTTTAAAATTAAATTAGGAAAAAACAATGAATATAGAAATGAAAATGCCAGACCTCGGCACCACCGTTGATGAAATAAAAGTGGTGGAATGGCTAATTGATGTCGGTAAAGCGGTTAAACGCGGTCAGCCTTTATTGGTGGTTGAAACTGATAAAGCGACTATGGAGGTTGAGTCTTTCGCTGCTGGGAAACTGAAAGAGATATGCGTTCCTGTGGATGAATCTGTTGTCGCTGGCGAAGTAATTGCACTTATAGAAGCGGAAGGCGGTGTGAAAACGAAGCCGAAAGGGAAAAAAGTTGCGGAACCGAAGATTGAGACTAGCGCACTTGCGCAAGCCGTGATTCAATCGTCAGCCGCCCCTAAAGCCGGTGGTGGGGGGATGTTTGCCCGAAACCGCAAAGTCTCACAACAAGCAGATGGCAAAAAACAGAGTGTAGGTATCTCCGCAACACAACGTGTCATAGCTCGTCGAATGCAGAAGAGCAAGCAAACTGTTCCGCATTTTTATCTACAGACCTCGATTAATGCCGAACCAATGATTAAAAAGCGTGAAGCTTCGTCAGGGGAAAAAATTGCCTGGGATGCTTTCTTTGTTTACGCGATAGGAAAGGCAATCCGAAAGTTTGAGCATATGGGCTATCGATACGAAAATGACCAGCTTATTCCGCAAAATTCCGATGCGGTAGGTGTGGCAGTTGATATTGAGGGTGAGTTATATGTTGTCGCTGTTAATGATCCAGCCACTAATACACCTGAACAGATTTCAGTGCAACTCAGGGGAAAAGTAAAGCTTATTACCAGCGGAGCTCCCGAGGCAAAACGTATTTGCCCTGCCCAAATGACAGTTACAAATCTCGGTATGTCCAATATTGAATCCTTCACTTGAATCGTAAATACTCCGGAATCGGCAATTCTCGCAGTGGGAAAAGTCGCTTTGGTTCCAGTAGTAGCAGGTGACGGAAAATTGGCGGTACAGCATCGGGTATCAATAACATTGTCAGTGGATCACCGTGTTGTTAATGGGAAATACGCAGCTGACTTTTTAAGTGAAATAGTAAAACAACTTGAAACTCTTTAATATAGGAAAAAACCATGACAGAACTAGCAAGTAAATACGAAAAAGATTTTTTACTGGAACTTTATGAACGAATGTTTCTGATTCGTGAATTTGAGGAACGGGTTAAATTCTTGTTTTTGGAAGGGGCAATGCCCGGAACTATTCATCAATGTCAGGGGCAGGAGGCGACAGCTGTCGGAGTCTGTACAGCTTTGAATGCGGATGACTTTATAACATCCACACATCGTCCACACGGGCATGCCTTGGCCAAAGGGCTGACACCGGAAGAAATGATGATTGAATTATTCGGTAAGGGAACCGGTTGCTGCAAGGGAAAAGGCGGTTCAATGCATGTCGGCAATATGGATAAGGGGATGCCGCCAGCAATTGCGATTGTCGGTGGAGGCACGCCCTTAGCTGCCGGTATGGCTTTGGCATTTAAAATGAAAAAAAGTTCACAAGTTGTTGCTTGTTTTTTCGGAGACGGGGCTACTTCTGAAGGCGCATTTTATGAAGCTGTAACTTTGGCGGCAATATGGAATCTGCCGGTAGTTTTTGTTTGTGAAAACAACCTCTACGGTGCTTCAACTCGGGTGGATAAAATAACCCGCCTTAAACACATTGCTGACCGTGCAGCCGGTTTTGGTATCAGAGGCGAACGAGTTGACGGAAACGATGTTCTCGCTGTCTATGAGGCGAGCAAAAAAGCTGTTGAAGAATGTCGAAATGGTGATGGGCCAGTACTTTTGGAGCTTGAAACCTATCGCATAACCGGTCATTCACGCCGAGATGCGTGTCTTTATCAACCGAAAGCAGAAAAAGACGCATGGCTTGCTCGTGAACCGATTAAGGCTTTTGGAAAATTATTGCTTAAGCGTGATGATATAAGAGAAAAAGACATCGAAAACATACGGACAAATATTGAACAGAAAATTACAGATGCAATCGAAGTAGCTGACCAAGCGCCGGAACCAACTATCGCTGATTTAACTACCGACGTATATGCCTAATAAAATTAAGGGAAAAGAAAAAATGAAACATTTGAGTATAGCTGAAGCCTTGCGTGATGGAATTGCCGAAGAAATGCGACGTGATGAAAGCGTTTTTTGCATAGGAGAAGATATTGGAGTCCCAGGCGGCTGGGGTGGAGCTTTCACCGTAACTCTTGGACTTGAAGAAGAGTTCCCGGACCGTATCCTTGATACGCCGATTGCCGAAGCCGGTTTTTTCGGTGCGTCAATAGGTGCCGCAATGATGGGCATGCGTCCAATTGTGGATGTACAGTATGGCGATTTTCTTTTTTGTGCAATGGATCAAATCCACAGTAACGCTTCAATGATGCGTTATATGTCTGGCGGAACAGTAAAAGTGCCTATGGTCATGCGTGCGCCGGTCGGCGCGACTGGTCGTGGTGCTCAACACGCTAGGAATATGGAACGCTTTTTTACCGGCATACCGGGGATTAAGGTTGTCGCAGTCTCGAATGCCTACGATGCCAAAGGAATCCTAAAGTCCGCAATTCGCGATGATAATCCGGTAATGATTTTTGAGCACAAGCTTCTTTACGGCTCCAAGGGTGCCAGAGCAGAATCCGGTGCGGTTGATGCGACCAGCGAGATTCCTGGTGAAGATTATACAGTTCCTCTGGATAAAGCTGTTGTCAGGCGTGAAGGAACACAGGTGACAATACTTGCTTGGCTTCTGATGCACCATTTAGCCATGACTGCCGCAGAAACGTTGGCGGAAGAGGGTTTTGACGTGGAAGTTATAGATGTACGCAGTCTTTCACCCTTTGATTATGAAACTATCGGCGAATCGGTTTGTAAAACTGGTCATGTCGTTATTGTTGAAGAAGGACCTAAAACCGGCGGAGTGGGAGCAGAACTGTCCGCCGGAATTATGGAACGTTTTGGAAGCAGTATAATGGCTCCTGTAAGAAGAGTTGCGTCTGCTGACGTTCCTGTTCCTTTTGCCCCGGTGCTGGAAAATGCCTATCGTCCTGATACGCCACGGATTATTGAAGCGGTAAAAAGTATTTTACAATACTAAACAATAAACGGGGAAGCAAATTATGCTTTCAAAAGAAGAATTTGAAAAATACCGCCAGCAGACTATAGAACTATTTAAGAAGGCTAATATAGTTATTACTGAAGAAGAAAAACTCCGGATTGAAATAGCTGATTTTGGTTTGAGCCAGTTTGAACAAACAGGTCTTGGAGTATTGACTTATGTAAATACAGCACGCTGTTGTGCTAAAGAATTGACGATGCTACCACGACAAACTTGTCCCGAACATCGTCATCCGTCAGTTGGCAGAGAGCTGGGAAAGGAGGAAACGTTCCGCTGTCGCTGGGGGAAAATTTATATTTATGTTTTCGGCGAAAAGACCGAAGTGCATAAATCTATAGTTCCGTCTGGCAGAGAAAATACTTATACAGTATGGCATGAAATTGTATTAAATCCAGGAGAACAATATACGCTCACACCGAATACACTGCACTGGTTTCAGGCAGGTGATGCAGGTGCTGTTGTCAGTGAGTTCTCTACAAAAAGTACAGACGAAAATGATATTTTCACTGATGAAGAGATTCAACGATTCACTAAATTATCGAATTGAGAGGGAAAACATGATTTCAAACGAACAAATTCAGGAGTTTGTAAATACGGCTCACATGGCGGCGGAGTTAGATTTATTGAAGTGTAGTAGTGGCAATTTGTCAATGAGGCTATCTAATAGCCTTGTAGCGATATCTGCTTCCGGCTCATGGCTGGGTTATTTACAACCTTCTGAAATAGCTATTTGTGATATTGAAACGGAAGAGATAAAAAATAAAATAAATCCTTCAATTGAAAAAATTTTTCATATAGGTATTTTAAAGCATCGCAAAGATATAAATTTTGTCTTACATTTTCAGAGTCCTTATGCGACAATACTTGCCTGCTCAAATCCAGAAGATTATATAGAAAGATTTCATAATACCATAGAGATGCCTGCCTATATTGGCGATCCGGCAATTGTGGAATACGCCATGCCGGGTTCAAATAGTTTTGCGGAAGCAATCATTAGTAAATTCAAAAACAAAAAAACAAATATTGCCATTCTTAAAAATCATGGACAAATTTCTGTTGGAATTAATGCCCGAGATGCGATCCAGAAAGCTGTTTTTTTTGAAATGAACTGTATGATAGCTTTAAAAAGTCCTAGCTTAAAAAGTTTAAGTGTAGAACAGCAAATGGAAATCGCCAATCTTGGAAAGGCGTGAATATCTCTACATGAATAATAAATTATCAAGAAGGATATTATGCCAATTAAAAAAGTTAAAATTGAATCCACAATGAGAAATGGTTTCATGGTTGAATGCAAGGCTGGGAAACATCAGATTATTATTGACCAACCTTTGACTGCCGGCGGTAGTGATGCCGGTCCGACACCCCTTGAATATCTTTTCATTTCTCTTGCTGGATGCTTCTGTGCTGTAGGGCGCATTATCGCCATTCAACGTAGAATTGATTTAAAAAGTATGTCAATTAAGGTTGAAGGTGAACTTGACCCGAACGGCTTATTTGGCAAAAAAACTGATAATCGTACAGGGTTTTCTGAAATTATAGTAACTGCTGAAATTGATGCTGACTTGTCAATGAAAGAAAAAGAAAACTTTTTGGCGGAAATCGAAAACCGTTGTCCCGTTTCCGATAATATTTGCAAACAAACGACAGTCCATTCTCAATTAATTAAATAATTTAGTCTCAATTAGATTGGAAAAAGAAGATGAATAAATGTGAAAAAAATGTTTTGGTTGCCGGGCATATATGTCTGGATATTATACCTGAAATGCATCATACGGAAACTTCGGTTGCTGAAATATTCCGTCCCGGGAAACTGATTGATGTAGGATCGTCTATTCTTTCCACCGGCGGTGCGGTACCCAACACCGGCTTGGCTATGAGCAGGCTTGGATTGAATGTGAAGCTTGTAGGTAAATGCGGTAATGATATGTTCGGTAAACAATTACAGCAAATATTGAAACGAGAACTGCAATCGCCGGAAACAGGAATGACTATTGTTGCTGATGCAACAACTAGTTACTCTATTGTTTTTGCTCCTGATGGTATTGACCGTATTGTATTTCATTGTCCGGGAGCAAATAACACTTTTGTTGCTGCTGATGTTGATTGGAATATGGTTAAGCAATCCGAACTTTTCCACTTTGGTTATCCGCCTTTAATGACGGCAATGTATGAAAAAGATGGGGAAGAGCTTTTTGAACTTTTTTCAAAAGTTAAATCAGCAGGAGTAACCACCTCGCTTGATATGGCGTTGCCTGACCCGACTAGCCAGGCGGAAAAAGCTGATTGGGTAAAAATATTTAAAAAAGTATTACCTGAAGTTGATATTTTTCTTCCCAGCGTGGAGGAGCTTCTATTCATGCTTGATCGTTCATCGTATGACAGCTTATTGCAGAAAAGTGATGATGGGGATATTATGGGGGGAATTACTGGAGAATTACTATCTCAATTGGGAAACAAATGCCTTGACATGGGGGTTGCTGTTGTTGTAATAAAATGTAGCTCTTATGGCATATATGTAAAAACCGCAAATGCAGACAGGTTGAATACAATACGCGGGGCAAAGCCTGCGGATATCACAAATTGGACAGATCGTGAAATATTTGAACCTACTTTTAAAGTTGAAAAAATTGTTTCTGCCGCAGGTAGCGGGGATAATTGTATTGCTGGTTTTCTTACGGCTTATTTGCGTGACTGTGATCTCGAAAACTCAATGCGTTACGCAGCCGCTGTTGGAGCACATAATGTCCAAGTTCGCGATACCGTCAGTGGAGTTAAAAGTTGGAATGAGACCACTGAAGATATTCTTAATGGATGGGAAAAAAATAAATTAAAAATACCGCTAAATAATTGGACATTTGATACAAAAAATAACTGCTACATAAGGCCGCAGGACAATTCTAAAAAAAAATAAAAAAAAGGAAATGAAAAGATGAATATAATGACCTCACGTGAACGGTTGCTTACTGCCATGAACAACAAAATTCCAGATCGTGTACCTGTTGCACCTGACACATCAATGTACATACCACTCAAGTTCTCCGGTTTGACTGATGCTGATTTTTGGATGGCTCCTAAAGGAATGCCTCAATGGCAAGCATATCTTAACGTGGCAGATCATTTTGGTTATGATGCATGGGTTGCTCCAGTAATGACTTTACCTCTCATCAACAGAAATCCAGAGTTCGAACGTATAGAAAGTGATTATATTGATAAAACTAAAGATATGTTGATAAGAACCACTACAATTAAAACTCCAGATGGCGATTTGACTGAAGAGGTTATATGTTATCGAGGCGATCAGGAGGCACAGTCTGTTAAATTAATCAAAGATATAAGTAAAGATTTGAGAAAATTCAAACATTATAAATATATACCAGACGGTATAGACACTGAAAAGCTTGATAAACTTAGACAAGCATGTCATTCTCGTAATTATGCGTTTGGAGTCTCCATAGGTTATCCTGGATTTCATCAATGGAATAGCGATATAAACCATGGGATTCAAGCATTAACTTACATTGAGATGGATGATCCCAAATATCTTGAAGAGTGGTTTGAGTGGGATATGGAGCGAGGAACCAAACAGATGGAGTTTGCGTTGAAAGCAGGATTGGATTATATACTTTTTGCGGGATCAGGAACAATTACATTGGCATCACCAGAATTGGCTAAAAAATATGCTATTCCCGCGCTGAAAAAATGGTCTAAGATGGCAAAGGATGCGGGTATTGCAACAATGTTACATAGTTGTGGGAAAAGCCGTGCTCTTGCTGAAATGTTGGTAGCGGATACAGACGTTGGTATGTTGAACCCATTGGAAACATCACCGCATGGCGATGTCGATTTGGCGGAAA
Source organism: Hyalogyrina grasslei (assembly GCA_034780735.1). Lineage (NCBI taxonomy): Eukaryota > Metazoa > Mollusca > Gastropoda > Hyalogyrinidae > Hyalogyrina > Hyalogyrina grasslei. Next base: position 25,303 of record JAUZSW010909875.1, read on the forward strand.
TCAAAAAAAATCTTGGCGGTCAACTTGCTTTTATGGGGAATTTACATACAACAAATGTAATGTTGAATGGCTCTACAGACCTTGTTGTAAAAAAAGCTATAGAAGCTATGCATGATGGTGCTAAAAATGGTGGGTTTATCTTGTCCTCCGCTGATCAATGTGGACCTGCAACGCCCTACGAAAATATATTTGCTATTGTTGAGACAGCAAAGAAATATGGTAGATATGATCAAGCAACAGGATTACTGCCTGACTTGCCGCTATAGTAGAAAAAAAGATAATCCATAGCTGGAGGTTGCACAAAAAGCTCTTTTTGTTGGAGTTCACAGCTTTAGCGTGCAATCAATACGCTATAATCGCGTACCCTTTTTTTCAGAACAGGTAACTTTTTGAAACTAAACTATCAGGAGAATGTTATGAGATGCAACAAACTTAATAAAGCAGTAAAAATCAATTTAGTTTTTATTATATGGGTATTTTTTTCTAGTGTTAGTACAACATTAGCTGAAGATTATGAGCTGCATTTTTATGACAATTTTTCTTCATATGCTGAAGGTACAGATGGGAGTCCAACTTGGCAGGTCAAAAGTGGGGATTGGAAAGTCAAAAATGGGATATATGAGCAAACGAGTACCACTCCCCTAGCTAAGACTGTATTGTCTGAAACTATTAATGCAACTTCATATAGTATTGAATGTCGCGTCAAAACGATAACGCCAGGTGCTAACTCTTGGGATGTTGCATGGCTCTGTTTTGGAGATCCGGCTGACCCTTACCGTTTTAGAGTTGACACAGACATGCAGGCCTACCTTTCAATACCGGGTCAACCTACTACAGTGTTTGATTATGTATATCGTCCTACCGAGTGGAGCACTTGGAAAATTATCGTAAGAGGCGGGGAACGTATTGAATTTTGGATTAATGGAAATTTTGCCAATTTTGTAGAAATAGATAATAATATCCATGGTCCTGTTGAGTTGCGGTCATATGCAGCACAAGTTCAGTTTGACAATGTAAAAATAAGTTATCTTTGGGAAGATGATATTACCCTAGATATTATAAATGTCGTTTATGAAAATCAAGCAGACCCCATTGAAGACAATATGTATACCATAAATGATTTACCTTTAAAATTTCATATTACAGGAGAATTTCTAACTGAAACAGCCCAAAATCTAAATGAGCCTAAAATTAAATATTCATTTATAGATATAAATGGAACTATAATCAACGAAGGAGAGGTGGATAATCTTTCAACTACTATAGATAAAGAATTAGCATTCAGCCCGTCATCGTTAGGTCATTTTCGCTTAAATATATCTCTTTTTTCTGATAACAAAGAATTACTTAAAAAAAGTTTAACCTTCGGCGTCATTCCTGCTTCATCGCCAGAAGATAGCGAAGCTGATTTTCATTCAACATTTTCGATGTTCAGCTACGGCCGAGAAGTCGTAGCAGCACAAAAGATAGGGGTAAAAACTAAAACAGCCATGCTTTATTGGAAATACTGTGAACTTAATGAGGGGGAATTTGACTTTAAAAGTATTCCATTGAATCCAAACTATCGACCTGTTTTAAAAATATGCCAAAATATACTGCCAGATTGGGCCGTAGATGAAAATGGAAAAATTGAAGATTGGGACAAATGGGAAAACTTTATTACTGAACTGGTAGAAGTTGCTAAAGTAAGATTACCAAATAACAAGCGAATATATGCTATTATAACAGAACCACAATATCATAACACACCCAGTGAAGTAATTGAATTTTTATCTCATACTTCCCATATAATTAGAGAGCATGATCCAAAGGCTACAATCGTCGGTCCTAATGAAACCAACCTATGGAAAACTCTAAATGATCTGAAAGACTTATTTGATCTAGGGCTTGCTAATTACATAGACCAAATTGGAGTGCACGGTTATCATATATCAATGTCGCCTGAATCTTTCTATAAAGAATATGTTACGGAATTACAGGAAATGCTTGTAACCCATGGACTGCCAAAAGATATTTGGTGGATAGAACAGGGATTAAAATCATTACAATACTTACCACTTGAATTGGCAAATGTAATAACGAGGGAGCTACTTTTAGCTTTATCTATGAATTCCAGGCACTATAGCTATTTTAGCTTAATGGATGTTCCTGCAGCAGATCAAATTCAGGAAAGTCATTGGGGATTGTATTATAACCTCTCCAACAGTATAGGTAATCCAAATTTTACCCATAACCAACTTGCTCCCAAAGCAAGTGCACTGGCTTATGCAAATACCGCAAGAAGACTAAGTGGTGCTACTTTTTTAGAAAAAACTGAAACAGAACAAGACAGCAATACTGTTTATAAATTGGTATTCCAAAAGCAGTACAAAAAAGTAGTAGCCATTTGGAGTTATCCTGGATCAAGTAGTACTAGTTTTGAGGCTGACAATGCATATTCAGTATTTGATGTAATGGGCAATGTCATTGAACAAAGTAACACTGCTGGTTCAATTAATTTTGAAGCAGGATTAAGCCCTAGATTTATAGAAATTATGGATAAAGTGACATCTCCATATCTCTTCTCCGATAACTTCGGCAACTACCCTGAAGGAAGCTCTGCGAATCCCCCATGGGAAATAATTTCAGGCGATTGGCAAGTGAATGATGGAATATACAGGCAGACGGCTTTGCCAGCTGATTATGGGGTAATAGGAGAGGTGTTTGCAGGCAATACTAATTGGGATGATTACAGTTTTGAAGTTAGAATAAGAACAACAGAATCACGGGGAACTAATGACTGGGAAGTTGGGCAAATAATTTTCCGCAGCAGTAATGTGGGGCATTACATACTAAGGCTAGATAGAAGTGGGGTATACTATCTGCACTCGTCGGTTTCTGGATTACTGCTTACCGGGCAGACAGGTCTTGATCCGGCAGCGTGGCATGACTTTAAAGTTACATGTATAGGAAATAAGATAGATATATATTTTGATGATGTGTTATACAACACGATAACAAATAATGACTTCAACAGAGGAAGAATTGGTTTAAAAACATATACCTGTAAAGCAGAATTTGATGAGATCAAAGTGATTAAACCTCAATAATTTGTCAAAAGATGAAAAGTTGCATAAATTTTCAAGACCGATGGCTGGAAATTGGTTTTCAGCCGGTCTTTTTTTAATATTAATCAACGGAGGTCAACGGTAAAGCAAAATATAATTCAAGATGAATATTCTGAAAAAAACAGATTTTTTCAGAAAAAGTAACTTTTTGAAACTAAGCTATTACAAAAAAGTTAAGATTTAAAGCGTTTGAATCACCCAACCCACAAAACAGGAGTAGAAATGAAACAGACAATCGTAATCGTACTATTAGCGGTAAGCTTGATGCAGAGTCTTTTTGCAGGAGCGAAAAAGGATAACTTATTTTTGAATGGAGGATTTGAAAATGGAGTAAAACAATGGAATTGGCAACAGTATTTAGACAAAGTTGAACCGGGCAAATTGAATCGCAAAACATCATACAAGGGACTTGCTTCCTATTGTATGTCATTGCCTGGTTATAAAGGCAAACGTCGATTGACAACGAACGCAGAGATCAAGCCAAATCAAGACTATGAATTAAGTTTGGCTCTACGTGGAAAAAATTTACCGAATAATTGTGTTAATATTTCTATATTGGAATGGGGACATAAAAAAGGTAGCGAAAAATTAGTTCCGTTAGGCTGGATTGCATTGCCGGCGCGGCCAGGAATAAAAAAACTGATAAGCACAGGAGGGACTTTTGACTGGAAAGTTTTCAAACTGCATATTCCTAAACAAGGCATTAGACCAACAACGACTCGTTTTACTCTTTATATCGTAAATTCAGGTATTGGAACAGGCGAATTGGGTATTGATGAAGTAACGTTGATTCCTGCAAAAGAAAAAGATTTCGCTAGGTTTCTAACCGCAAAAAAATCCAATGACATAAAAGCCAACTTTTTTAGGTTATTCACTGCCCAAAAGGGAAATCTTTTTCAGGGAGAAAAAGCTGAGATATTATTTACTCAGAACAAACCTTTAACGAAACTTCACTCTGTTGATATCGTTGTTACTGATTATTTTAATAAAACTGTCAAAAAAACTTCGTTTACACCTAAACAATTAAAACCTGTAAATAAGATTGTACTTGCAAATATAAATGGTTGGTTTCAGCTGACACTAACTGCAAAGGATTTTTCAGGAAAAATACTCGAAACTCAATTGACCTCTTTCATCGTTTTGGATAAAATGAAGCAAGACTATTACGAAAAAGATAATAAATCGATGTTTGGAGCATGGGGCTATTTCGATAAATTTGACGCAAAGGCCCTAGGTATAAAATGGCGACGAAATTGGTATTATTGGCAATTTATTCAGCCAGGTGAAAATAAACCATTTACCTTTCCTGATATGCCACCAGCAGAACCAAAATTTTCGTATCTCATGGGATTTGGACATCATTCAATGTCTAATTGGATTTGGGGTGTATCGCCTGAAGCTAAAAAATATGGTTTAGTCAAAGACTTAAATAAACTTCTTGAATACATTGGAAAAGTGGTTGAGGCCAAAAAGGGGACTGTGTCAGCTTGGGAAATATGGAATGAACCGTATTTCAGAACTAGATTATGGCCCGATGACTACGCTAGCTATATCAAAGTACACAAAGCTGTTTATGAGCGTATTAAAAAGATAGATCCGAATACACCTGTTATCGGTCCTTCTATTAACCCCATGGTGCACATGCATGATATGAAGGCGCTTTTTAAAATGGGACTTTTGAAATATTGTGATGGCGTATCTATCCACCCATACTTTCAGAATTCCTCTCCAGAATCCAGTGAATTTCGCACAATGCTCAAAACTCTTAAGAAACTCATGCGTGAAAATGGCGGTGAAAAGCCTATCTGGAACACTGAATATGGCTGGCGTGGGGACAAAAACAGCCCTATCGGAGGTCCGAAGAACCAGGCGCGATATATCGTTAGAAGCCATTTGATACAGCTTGCCGAAAATGTTCAAACGGTAATATACTGGACGGTTTGGTCTTTGCCCGATGTCAATAATCCTACTGCAAGATGGCGCTGTGCTTTCGGATTTTTTGACGCTTTTACTGCAACCCCGCGTCCTTCAGCTGCGGCCTATGGTGTAATGACTCGCATGATGTATAAAACTAAATTTATCAAAGATTTAAGTGGCTTTAATGAGAGTACTAGTGCTTTTCTTTTTGAGAAAAAAAACAAAAATATTTTAGTTTTATGGGATTGTCAACGGGCAAGAACAATTCTATTATTCGCCAGAAACTCAATCACTGTTACCGACATGATGGGGAACAAGCGCACAATAAAACCTAAGAGTGGACTTGTCTCCTTGCCAATAGGATTAGATCCTGTTTACATTCACGGTTTGACCCATGATGATATTGACATAAATCATAAATTATTAATAGCGAAAAATAGTAGCAATACGACTACAGGTAAAGGAACTATTATAAATTTAGATAAAAATATTATTCCTGACGGAACAATGAAACTTTTTTTATCGTATGCTGACGTAAAGCAAATACGTACTGAAATAGTATTGGTTAAAATTGCAGGAAAACAAGCAAAGGTAGAATTTTCACCAAAATTTTCAATTTCAAAGGCTCCAGGAATAGTACGTGTATTTGTTAAAACCGCAAAAGGGCAACCACTTGGGTTTACTTTGTGTAATATGATTCCTCGTCTCAGTGTAAACGGGTATCAACTTGAACTGAAAAATGGGATCCGGATACTTAAATTACATTATAAAGTCCTTGAAAACAATGGAGGAGTAGGCGGAGTCGTCGTTTTAAAAGCTGATGACCAGAAAGAGAGTATATCAGTAAGATTTAATGCAAATAATGAATCAGTAGAAATTCCTTTGCCTGATTCGCTTGTGAATGGGAAACGCTATGATTTGCAAGTTTTCTATAGTAACAATGGCGATACAGCTGAAGCATGCAGTTATGCATTTACTTATGTCCCTGCCATAAGGACTTCACCCAAAGAAATCACCATAGACGGCAAGATTGATGATTGGGAAAATGCAGAATTTATAGATTTTAAAACATTCCCATGGTATTTAACTCGTTCTGTTTCAAAAGAGAAATTTGCAGATGTTTATGATATGCAATGTAGTTATGCACTCAAATGGAATAAGAATAAATTATATCTCGCAGTCAAGGTTGAAAATGATGACTTTTATCAAAATACACCTGCACACAATATTAAAAATGTATGGCGTCTGGATAGCATTCAATTGGGCTTGGATCCTTTCCTGCAGAACCGAGCTGCGTTGCGTCCAACAGGTGAGACACAAAATGTGGATGACAATTGGCCTTTTTACCGTTACACTATTGCCAAATTCAAAGATGGTGCCCATGCACGATCAGACTTTTCTCCATATTCAAATATTATCTCAAAAGGCATGGTTGACCCGAAAGGATTGGAGCTTGCCATTGTTGTTAACGCAAAGAGTAAAAGCATTATTTACGAAATGGCGTTTGACAAAACCTTACTTAAGCCCGCAACCTTAAAAGTTGGAACTGAATTTGGGTTTTCAGTTGTTGTTAACGATGCAGATCCAAAGCGAAAGGAACGGCTGGCGATGGAATGGTCTTGTGGACTAGCCAATGGTAGCGTGCATTCAAAATTTGGTTCTTTTTTCCTTGCAGAATAGGCAACGAATTAAACTAACGAAAAGGAAAACTAAAAATGCAAACGACTCATCTAAATGGAATATGGATGTTGTGTCAGGCAAACTTTGACTGTATTGGTACTGATGGTTTGAAAAAAGTGCTCAGAGCGGAGCATGGATGGATTGAGGCAGAGGTACCCGGAGAGGTACATCTAGATCTAATTCGAGCAAAGCAAATGCCTGAACCTGCAATCAGTGTTAATATGCCGGAGTGTCGCTGGCCAGAAACAAAATCTTGGTGGTATAAAACACAGTTCAATATTGATGACGATTTTATTCAACACGACCAACAGCAATTGGTGTTTGATGGAGTGGATTTGTATGCACAGGTGTTTCTAAACAGTAAACTTATTGGGGAATCGTGGAATGCATTTGTTCCCGTCAGTATTGATATAAAACAATTTCTTAAACTGGGACAAAACGAACTGGTTGTTCGTATAACAGCAGGCAGCGAATTGGTTAATAGTACCATTTTTCAAGAAGAAGAAGACAAAGCGCCAATTCCCCATCTGGTCGCAGGTGATATACCAAATCCTATTCAGAATGGCGAGCTATATAAACACCGAATGTGGAGTGGACGTAAATGGTTACGGAAACCTCAATATTCTTATGGTTGGGACTGGGTAGATGCAATGCCTAATATTGGCATTTGGCGTGAAGTCCACTTAGAGGCTAGAACGCATGCTATTATCCATGATTTACGTCTAGACACTGTGCGCTGTGGTACAGAAGTAAGTCTCGAAATGGAGGTGTCAATTGAGAATGTTGATCCGTTTGCAGAACGTTCGGGTAAGTTAAAACTAAAAATTCAACCTCCAGACGAAAGTGCCGCTATCTATAAACAATATGACCTCAATATGTTGCCAGGGCGTTTTTATGTTAAAGATCTCATTAGAATTCCTCACGCCAAATTGTGGTGGCCAAACGGCATGGGCGAGCAGCCATTATATAAAATCACAGCTCACTTAAGCGATACTAACGGAACGATAACTGATACACGGCAGTTATTAATTGGGCTACGGACTATAGAGATTGATCAGTCAAACTTACCGGAAGGCAAGCGTTTTTGCATTTGCATAAATGGCGAAGATGTTTTTTGTCGCGGTGCTAACCTAGGACCACATGATGCTATTCTTGCTCGTGTTTCGGACGAGAAATACCAGACGCTGGTGCGGGAAGCTAAAAATGCAAACATAAACATGTTCCGGGTGAACGGATGTTCATGTTTTGAGCCCCCCGCATTCTACGAAGCATGCGATCGCGATGGTATTTTGGTTTGGCAAGATTTCATGCTGACGTGTTGCACCTATCCTGATCATGACCTCACTTTCTGCAATGCTGTTCGTCTTGAGTCAATGGCTGCAATTAGGCGACTCCGCCATCATCCAAGTATCGTGTTATGGTGTGGAAACAATGAAAGTATTTGGCTTTTTGAGCACGATAAGAAAGATAAAAATAATCCGTTAGAAATAGGCGGGGTTAAATTATATAATCAAATACTTCCAGAGCTTTGTGCTCTACTTGATCCTAGACGACCATACAGACCCAGCAGCCCAATTGGGGGAGAATATCCTAATTCAGAATTACAGGGGGATTGCCATTGGTGGTTTTCCGCATTTATGAGCAAAGATATGAATCGTCGGATACGTCATGAAATATACGATGAATGCCGCGCTCGTTTTGTTAGTGAATACGGAGCAATTGGCCCTTGCCATATTGACTCCGTACGCGAATACCTAACTCCAGAAGAGATGCAACCAACAAGTCTTGCATGGAAAATGCATACAAATAGTTATACCAAAGAAACGGTTCCAGCTGCTATTAATTATCATTACGCGGACACAGAGAATTTGAGTATAGAACAATATTTAATCTACGGGCAAATGTTTCAGGCCATCATATATTGAAATGCAATGGAAGCTTTACGCTTCCGCAAGCACGATCCTGAAAATGATTGCCAAGGTGCATTAATCTGGTCATATTCAGACTGTTGGGGCGAAACAGGTTGGTCTATTTTAGACTATTACCTACGTCGAAAAGCGAGTTACTATTGGATGCGTAGTGCCTGTAAACCAATAAAGATAATTGTACGTCAAATAGATGGTTTCATGCGCTGTCGTCTCTTAAATGATACGTTACAGGATTTCAGTGGTACTGTAGAACTAGGATGGTGGAAGCTTGATGGTACCCAGAAAGATGTGGTAATCCATTCTGTTAATTCCAAAGCCAACTCTATGCAAGAGCTTGACTCTGCTATAGTCGTAAATCAAGATCATAATCCACAACAATGGCTTTATGGTGCAATCCTCCGTCAAAACAGTGATGAAGCAACCATTGATCAGTCTCTCGTTTTAATGAAGCCTTTTCGCAAATTGACTCTGACGCAGTCTGACATTATGGTTACTCAAGTATCCCATGATATCCTCGAGATTACCAGCCAAGGGTTTTGTCATGGTGTCCATTTGGAAGACCACGGTCGTGAGGTAATATCTGACAATTGGTTTGATCTATTACCAGGAATACCGATTCGTGTTAAAATAGCGAAGAAATATCAGGGAAAACAAATTCATCTAAAAGCACTATTCCCAGGGAATAATTATTCGTGAAAAATTCTCGGAACCATTTTGTCCAGCTGGGTGGTTGATTGCCTCAAACTGCTACAAAATGGAAATATTTTACAAATTGGAGAGAAAAATGTTTAAATTTTATTTTATCACTGTATTGTTAATGGCTCAAAGTATATATGCGGCACCATTTAATTTCGTGGTCATGGGAGATAATCGACCATCTATGGGCTCCAGTCAGCAACCTGAAATATTTAAAACAATAATCAAGGAAATAAACCAATATCCTGTAGATTTTGTAATCCATTCCGGTGATGTAATCGCAGGGTACGGTGGGCGTGACAGCGATAGCGAACAGTTAAAAGCATTTATGCGTGTGGTGCAAAAAATTAAAAGCCCCGTTTATCATGTGATGGGGAATCACGAAGCCGATGCGGTATTGTGGAAGGAGTTGATAAAACAGCCTTTATTCTACTCTTTTACTCGTAAAAACTGTCATTTTATTATCCTAAACAGCTATTATACCAGTTTAGCTGGTAGTAAAAAAACTTCCCACAAGATTTCTGACGTGCAGTTGACTTGGTTAAAAAATGATTTGGAAAAAAATAAAAATATAGATCATACTTTTGTTATAACTCACGAGCCATTATATCCTACAGGACATCACAAAGGCCGTTCGCTTGATAAATATATTGAGCATCGAGATATGTTAGCTAATATGTTCAAAAGATATGGGGCAATTGTTATTTGCGGTCATGAACATATTTATAAAAAGAGTATTCATGATGGGCTTATACAAATTATAAGTGGGGGTGCTGGAGCTCCTTTAAACAGGGGCGGGTTTTATCAATATTTGAATATCAGCATTGACAAGAAAAAAATCAAACTAACAGTCTTTAAGCCAGGTAGAAAAATATTTCATGAAGAAATTATTGATGCTGACAAAAATGAAAAAATGCTATTCTCGTTTGTTCAAGTCAGTGATACTCATATTGTTGCGGGAAAACCAAATCCTATCGTTAAAAAAGGGATTAAAGCCATTAATGCTCTAATTCCGCAACCTAAATTTGTGGTTGACTCCGGCGATCTTATTGATGGTCCCCCCGAAAAAGCATATGACAAATATAATGAACTTTTTGCCACTCTAAAAGTCCCCCACTATTCAGTTATTGGCAATCACGATTATCGAAAGAAAATCTATCAAATTAAGCGAGGTAAGTTAAATTATAGTTTTGATGTCAAACCTTACCATTTTATTGTCTTGGATAATATAGAGTTTAAGCCAGAAACAGATGTGGTGTATGGTGGCGGTTTTCCCAAAGCTAGCATTGCTTGGCTCAGTAATCACTTAAAGTCAATAAAACCTGAAACTCCGCTTATTTTCTTCACGCATGCAGCACTTTTCAGACCAAACTCTTTTTCAAAAGATTTACCAGGCGATGTCTATAACTATCAAACAATTATTTCATTAATCAAACCATTTAATGTTATTGCTTTTTTTGCTGGGCATGCTCATGCCAATGCGAAAATGACTAAAAATAACATCAATTTTATTACTACTGGCTGTATGAGTGATAACCGGGCAAATCATAATTGCGAAGTTGGCTTTAGAATAGTTGATGTTTACAAAAATAGTATTAAATCCATTTATGTGCCACTTATTAAAAAGCAAACATCCAACGTAACTAAAAAGTCTTTTAGCCTGCCACTATTTTCTCAAAAAATTAAGATCGATGGTGATTTGCTAGATTGGCCTAATAACCAAATTCCCATAAATTTTGATAAAACAAACTATGCTAGTTTGGGTAAACCTACTTTAACTGATTTCAGTATGAAAAATTATTTGGGCTGGGATAAAAAGTTTCTTTATTTTGCTGCTGTAGTTACAGATGATTATATTTCTTGCCTGGATATGAAGAGTGATTTCCCTAACAGCGACTATTATAGACTTTATCTTTCAATGCCGGGACGCAACCCCAAAAATAATTTAATGACCTCAAAAGATTATTGCTTTATCTTTACGCCAACTTCACCATCGGGGAAACCAATGATAAAACTTCATTCGTATCAAGGATTTGAACATAAAAAATTTCCCTTGGATAAGGTGAAATTAAGCGTCAAAAAAACTTTGGATGGTTATGTTATTGAAGGTGCCATTCCGTGGAATACCTTAAACTGGCAACCTAAAATAGGTGCTATTATAGGCTTTAATATCGTCGCTGGTGACACCGATAAAAATGGAAAAAGAACCGCTGAATATACCACCACCAAAATTCCTGATTACTGGCGTAACCCGCAGGTTTTTAATCAATTGATTCTTAAAGCTACCAAACATCCTAAGCTCATCGCTTGGTGGAGTTTTGATAAAAATAGTCAAAATAATGTTGAAGATAAAATAAATAAAATAACTGCTAGTCGAAAAGGCGCGTTAAAGTGGACAAAGAATCGTTTTAATGTCGAAGCTAGCGCCTTGAACTTCCAGCAAGCAACTGATATGCTCAGTATAGATAATCAAAAATTACTTAATCTTGATAATGAATTAACCATTTCATTATGGATGAAAACTAGTTCTGCAAAAGGTCTTTTAATTTATAATGGAGCTTATGGTGGTAAAAAAGCTGGTTATTATATAGGTTTTTATTCGGGCTTCTTACGAGCACAGTTTGAAGATGGGAAAAAATATTTATTAGAAGTTAAAATACCTGAGAAAAAAGTTATTGATAATAAATGGCACAGGATAACAGTTGTTTTTAGCAATAAAAAATTGAAGATATTTTTAGATGGAAATAAAATTCAAGAAAAAAGCCTGAAATATGACTATTCAATTATTAATAAAAAATCACCTTTTAAAATAGGAAAAAACTTTGAAGGCGTAATTGATGACTTAAAAATATTCAATACGATTTTGACTAATGGTGAAATAAATAATTTGTAAGGTATTATTAAACCCTTAATAATAATATTCTGTCAATTTTTGGCAGAATCTTATATTTGTCGACCGCGAAGCGGAATCTGCCTTCAGGTGCCACCTGATTACAGCAATTCCGAATGAAAAATAGTTCGCATACTTTACCTCAATCCTACGATGTAGGTAACCGCAAATAAATTTTTATTTCGCAAACTGCTGATTTTTCCTAAAAAATGCAGTATTTTATACTATTAATACTTAAAAGCAAAAATAATCATCTCAAAAAAAACATTCCAAATACCTGCTATTTTTTAACCTTTCACTACTTGAATTTAGAATATTTGCGTCTATATTTATTTAGAGCACTAATGCTCTAAATGTAATTATAATTTATGAGGTAAAAAAAATGAGACAGACTTCAATCGCAATGCTCGAAAAGCAGATCAACGCCCGAATTTCCAAGCTTGGGCAACGCAAACAGTTCATCGTAGGATCACTGGTAGAAAGTAAAAGAAAATGTGGTAATAAAAATTGCCGGTGTGCCAATGGTGGCGATTTTCATAGTGCTCACATTCTCACCAAACGTGAAAACGGCAAGACCAAAACAATTTACATCCCAGTAAAAATGGTCAAAGAGGTTGGCGAATGGTCTCGAGAATACAAAAAAATAAAAGAACTTATTCGCGAAATTGATCAGCTTAGTGAACAAATTATAGCTGCCACCAAAAAACGTAAAAAAGCTGTAGTTCAAGCTGGTCGTGCTGTCAGGGAGATAATATGAGTCGTAAAAAAAACTTTAACTCCAGGACTTAAAACTAAAAATTTATGTTTAGATACAACGTTTGTGACAACTGAACATTACTTTCCACATTTAACACAGTACTTTAAGGACGTTGATGATTTTCGTCAACAGAGCAAAGTGGAATATCCTACTGAGCTTATGTTATGGATGGGGGTAATTCAGCGTCTGATCGGCGTCAAGTCAAACAATGAATTTGAGGGTATATTGAAAGTATCAACGGAAATTGAAGATAATATTTTAAATTTATCGGGCGTGTCTGGCGATGAATTGCCGTCCATTGATGATTTTTGTTATTTTCTACAAAAACTTCCTCCAGAGGAACTTCATAAAATCAGACGGAAAATGCTTGTGGCATTGGAACGGAAAAAATTTCTACCAAAGTTGAAGACGAAAGATGGTTATCTACTTCTAGCGATCGACGGCGTTCAAACAATTTCCAGTAAATGTGAATTTCCCCATTCGACCTATTCTGACAGCGAAGATGGAACTCGAACTTACCACCAATATTTTTTGGAAGCAAAAATTGTGTCCTCAAATGGTTTTGTGCTTTCAATTGATACTGAATTTATCGAAAACCCGACCGAAAAATTTGATAAACAGGATTGTGAAATTAAAGCTGCAAAGCGTTTACTTGAACGTATTGCCCGAGAGCATCCGCATTTGAATTTTTGGATTCTTGGGGATGCGCTTTATTGTAATTCAGTAATCATGGATATTTGCAAAAGTTATAAATGGAAATACTCGTTTACCTTTAAAGGAGAAAGTAAATATCCCAAGCTGCTTGGAGAAATCAACGCCGAACTCAATTTCAAACAACGATATAATACTTCCAGGCACTTACTAAAGAAAAATAGCCATACAGAGCTTTATATTGAACTGCGTTGGTGTAATGGTGTCAATTATAATCTTGGCAAAAATGGCGAACGCGAAATAAATTATCTGGAAGGAAAGGTTATCAGGATAAAAAATGGAATTGAAAAAAAGATAACAACTTTCACCTATCTGCTTAGTGAATACACCGATGATAAAAATGCCCTGAAGACGTTTATGAATTGCCGTCATCGGTGGAAAATAGAAAATGAGGGTTTTAATTTTCAGAAAAATAATATTCTTAATATTGGACATAATTTCAGTTCAATTGGACACGCAGGACAAAACTTTTATTTGCTTGCACAGATTGCCCATACCATTATACAGTTGGCATATTTTAGCGATATTGCAGGACGTGTCAGACGGGCAACAACTGGGGAACAAGATAATTTATCGCAAACACTGCAAAGTATTTTTCGTTCATTTATGGCAGTGGCAGAGCGAATAAGAGTAGAGCTTTTCGATAAGGTATTCAAACCTCCATTGCTTACGGATATGCGAATTAGGCTGAAATTCGCGTAAAAAGTTCAGTTCTATTAACAACATAACCTCTAACTCCATTTGAAAAAAATCTCATTGTCTAATGAATATCGCTAGACAGTATGGCGAAGCTTACCCAGATTTCTATAATAAGATGATGATGGAAAAAATGTAATATTCATTCGGAACCGCTGACCTGATTAAGGTGTGCTGCCCTATTTGTAATCGTAATTTTGCTTATAGCTTAATAGTGTGATATATTATAAGCTAAAAAAGGGAATATTTTATCATGAGCAAAAGATTTCGCCGTAACTTCACGGCAGAAGAAAAAGTGGCACTGATTCGCCTGCATTTGGTTGAGCACAAACCTGTAAGCGAAATATGTGATGTCCACCAGTTGAATGTAAATCAGTTTTATACTTGGCAGAAGCTTTTTTTGAAAATGGAGCAGCAGCTTTTAAGGTAAATAAAACATCTAAAAAAGATTCTCGTGATAAAAAGATTAAGAATTTAGAAGATAAAATTACTGATCGTGACGAAGGTATTGCTGAACTGATGATGGAGCATGTCAAGTTAAAAAAAAAGCTTGGCCTAAGCTGAAAAATAGCTGGGTTGAACCTGATATTCGAGACGAAGTGGTTGATTTTGTTAATTACTGGACTAAACGATTTAATTGCATAACAGCCAAATTGATTGTTACATCCCTGAATGTTTTTCCAGGCAGGTTCCATGAGTGGAAACATCGTTATGGGACAAAAAATCAACATAACGGAAATATTCCACGCCATCACTGGTTATTTCAGGATGAGAAAGATGCGATTATCAGGTTCTACCTTAATCACCAGCTTGACGGCTATCGTCGCTGTGCATATATGATGATTGATCAAAACATCGTCTGCTGTTGCCCTTCAACTGTTTACCGGGTGCTGTCAGAGGCTGATGCCATGCGACGTTGGAATCGCAAAGTCAGTAAGAAAGGAAATGGCTTTGAACAGCCGTTAAAATCTCATGAACATTGGCATACGGATATTAGTTACATCAACGTTGGTGGAACTTTTTATTACTTAATAACGGTACTTGACGGCTTCAGTCGCTATATAGTTCATACTGAAATTAGAGAATCAATGACCGAAGTTGATGTTCAGCTTGTAATTCAAAGAGCTAAAGAGCTTTACCCCGCTGAAACCCCACGTATTATTAGTGATAATGGTAAGCAGTTTGTCTGCCGTGACTTTAAGGAGTTGATTAGAATACATGGAATGACCCATGTAACAACATCGCCATATTATCCTCAGTCAAATGGGAAAATGGAACGTTGGCATAAAACGATTAAAAGTGAATGCATTCGCCCCGGTTGTGCATTAACCGTTGAAGATGCAAGACGTATGGTTACAAAATATGTTAAGGAGTATAACACAAAAAGACTTCATTCGGCAATTGGCTATGTGACACCAAAAGATAAACTTGAAGGAAGAGCAGATATTATTCACCAAGAACGTGACAGCAAACTTGAACAGGGTAGACTTGCTAGGATTAAGCGATCAAAGGCAAGTAGAACGTGTAAAGTGGCAATATAAAAAGTAGCTTTCTGAACTTGCTTCAGAAAGAACGCCCGCTGGCGAAGCATTCCGCAAGGAAAGCAACTGGATGTCAAGCTGAATCGGAATAAATAGTGAGGAGGTACGACGAACGGTTTATGCCGAATCCGAGCTTGACAGTAAGGCGGTAGCAACACGATTAAAACTTTAACAGAATGAACTATTGCAAAAGAATAAAAAACGTTGTATTGTTAAGAGTGAGTAACACGAGGTTACTCTCTTATTTTAAACATGCAAAATTATGATTACCGCTGGACCAGCACAAAGGACTCACAAGGAAATTAGTAAAATGACTGTATCTAAAAAACAAAAGTTCTATTTTGCCCAGTTCACCGACCTGCATGTCGGTAGTGATAAAAGCAAAATGGAACCCGAACGCGATTTTTTCAAACAACAGGCGGCAGAACAAAACCTGCTCGATGCCTTTGAAGAGGTAAAACAGTTAAATCAAAAGTTGAATTTCATCCTAGTCACTGGTGATATTGTCACTGGCGGAACCAGGAAAGAGCTGGAGAAATATATTGAACTCCTGAAAGGGAACCGATTACCGCTCCACCAACTTCCTGCCCGCCACGACCTTTGGGGCGAAGCTGATATAACTACCTGGCAGCAAATCATTGGGAAAACCTATTATCATTTTGATCACGCCGGAGTGCGATTTTTTATTAAAGGCTCTGAAGAGGGTATGCCGGGTGAACAGTGGGCAAAATGGGCTGATGATGAACGTCAGCAGTATCTCTCCTGGCTCAAGACGGAACTTAATGCCTGGCATCCTAAACCGGCAATTTTGGCAACTCATTCACCTTTGAATGACGCTGAAATGGTTGACCTGCTTTCCAATTACAATATTTTGGCAGTGG
>JAUZSW010909876.1:0-10149 GCA_034780735.1 Hyalogyrina grasslei
CCGAAAGGGTGAAGCCAACAATAAAATAAAATAAATTAAATCTAAAAGAAAGGAAATATATTATGCCTACTCGACGTGAACGGAAAAAAATTGTCTATATCGGCGGCGGCAGCCTCTATTTTGAAATTGTAACGGCAGAACTTGCGACAACCAATGGTATGCCACCGTTGGATGTCTATTTTTATGATATCGATGCTGAACGCAATGACATCATGTGTCGAGTTGGCGAGCGAGTGGCAGCAAAGACTGGTGCGGATATACAATGTTTTCAGACTACAGATATGAAACAGGCACTTGATGGTGCAGATTTTGCAATCGCCTCCGTTGGGGTCCACGGCCCCAACCGTGAGTGGCACTTGGCCGATAGCAAAGTCTGTGCTCGTTATGGGATTATAACTACTACTGGTGATACCGTTGGTCCATCAGGCCTGTCGCAGGGATTGCGGCTAATTCCTGCTATCGTCGATATTGTAAAAAAATTAGAAATATACTCGCCTAATTGTATCTTTTTGAATCACTCAAATCCCATGTCTCCCGTTATCAGAGCAGTTGCTAAATATTCCAAAATTCATGCCGTCGGCTATTGTCATAATTGGTCCCACGCTCGAGATTTAGTCGCTAATGCCCTGGATATTGATAAAGAAGAGATTGATATGCGTATTGCCGGGGTTAATCACATGGGCTGGCTTTTGGCGCTCTATCATCGAGGCATTGATATCTATCCAGCATTCCGTCAAAAACTGAAGCGACTTGGCCCTAAAAAATTGGGAACCAATATTTTTGCCCGTGAGGTCTGCGAAACCCAAGGCTATTTCCCTATCGGCGGTGATCGCCATATTATTGAATTTTTCCCACATGCCAGAAGTTATGATTCAATCAAAAAATTGCCATATAAAATGCAATGGCGGGGGGATATGATAAAATCACAGCTCCTTGAGGCAGAGATTAGCAAAGGTACCAGCAAAATCCACGAAAAGGCTGATGGGCGGGCAGATGTATGGCTCCCAACCGCTGAGCAGCGTTCTCCAGAGTCAATGGGGGAGCAGATAATGTGCCTATTAGGTCATAAAGAGATGAATCACTATGTTATAACTGAGAACCGTGGAGCGGTGCCTAATTTACCCGACTGGGCTGCATTAGAAATGAAAGCAGTTATCAGCAATCGTGGCGCTAGAAGTATTCATGTCGGCGAAATGCCTGCGCAACTTGCACGGTGGACATTGCCACAAATATATGCTCATGAACTGATTATTGAAGCGGCAGTTGAGAAAAACCGTGAGAAAGCTATTCAAGCCATGGCTAGTGATCCAATGATTCGTGACTTCAAAGAGGCCCGCAAAGTATTTGATGCCATCGTTAAGGTCCACGGGGAACGATTAAAAGAGTTTAAATAAAATTTGCCACAAAGGTCTATAGACAATGATAACCCAAACCTATAAGATACGTCCAACTGCAACCGATGCCTACCTCGCCAACCCCCATAAAGGCTGTTGTACTTTTCAACATTTCAACGGTGATGATTTTTTCCCAGGCACCTCATGGAGTGAAGAGGGACCGCTTGATTTCCCGGAACCGCACCAACCGAACATCGGTTATGATGCACTTAAGTATCTCAAGGAGATGAATAGTTGCGGTCGCTGGGAAGGAGTAAAAAATGGCTATCTACCATCTACAGTGGCATATTGTCGCTGGTTCTGGAATCTCCTTGAACCTGAAGAGGGCAAATATGATTTTTCGATGATTGACGGCAGTCTTAAAAGGTGTAGCGAAACAGGTCAGACACTTGCTGTTCGCCTAATGGCGCACGGTGCCCCAGGGCAACCGGAGGTCCCTGAATGGTATAGTAAAAAATATGCCATGCTTGATACCGTATACGGTTCCACCTCATATCGTTGTCCTGACCATAACAGCGATGAATACTTCAAACTTTGGGGCCAATTAATCAAAGCATTCGCTGAAAAGTATGATCATAATCCACTGCTTGAATCAGTGGATGTGGCGTTTATCGGTCCTTGGGGCGAAGGCTCAGGCAACTGTTCACCGGAGCGCTGTGTACAATTCGCTGAATTGTGGGAACAAGCTTTCAAACATACTCCACGCATCTCGCTGATAGAGGGCAGCCAGCTTAGTGAGGGGGTAAAACGTGGCAGTGGCTGGCGTGCTGACTGTTTTGGTGATTCAATAGGCAATGAGGATTTTAAAGGCGACTCTACAGTGCCACAGCATCTCGCCTGGAACCACATGTATGACTGTTATCCAGCAGCAATATGCCGAGCCGGGGCAGGCAATGCCTGGCAAAATGCTCCAGTCCACTTGGAGAGCTGCTCGGTACCTACTCTCTGGTATCAAATGGGCCGAGATCTTGAATGGATTATTCAACAAGGTTGGAAGTATCATGCAACCTATTTTATGCCCAAATATACCTTGATCCCGGACGCAATGCTACCTACTCTGCGCAAATTCTGTTCACGTCTCGGCTATCGTTTTGTTTTTCATCAAGCCCTAATCTCCTATTCTCCGGGTAGGCAAAAGCTACTTAACCTACAAATATGGATTGAAAATATTGGAGTTGCTCCGCTGTACAGAAAATATGATTTTGCCTTACGACTTCGCCAAGGCGACCGCGAGGTAATTATTATACCGCCCGATATTAGTGTTCGCGAATGGCTACCTGGCGATATCTGGCTTGATCTGGAACTTGAAGTTCCGGGCGACTTTAAGTCAGGCGAGGTAGAATTGGCTGCTGGTATTATTGATGAAAATGAAATTGCGAGAATTAATTTTGCAGTTAAGGAACGTTACCCAGATCGTTGGGTTCCATTAGGAACATTTTATGAATAGGCAAAACAGTATAAACTGCGAGGGCGTCTACAATACCCCACTACTTGATATCGCAACGGATAAAGAAAGTCTTTGGTGGTGCTATGCGGACTGCCTGGTAAAAACTGATATGGTCGGCAAGCTCTTAGCAACACAAACTCTGCCGAAAAACGACACATGTGGAATTGCCATTAACGAGAACAAGCTTTATCGCCTGACAGCGCGAGAAGATCGTTCTGCGGCAATTGATATCTATGATACCAATGAGCTGCGACAGATTTCAGCTCTAACGCTTTCTCAGACAATATCACCATTAGCGATAACTTCGGACGGCACCCATTTTTTTATAGTAGTAAAGGCCGCTAACAGTGATACAAAAATATCAGTCCATGAATATGATGCAGAATTTAATTTCATAAAAAAACACCAATTATACACCAATAGTCCTGTTGACCATATTAGAAATATTATTTTTTGTGATAACCATTTTTATATTGCTCGGTATTCAACTATCAAGTTACATGGCGAGATTCAAAATTATACCCTGCTAAAATATGACCAGCAATTCAGCCATCAGGGTAGCTTTAACACTTACTGCGGTGCCGGTGCAGTTGAACTGACTGATAGCTCTATCCTCGTTGGACGAACCAGGTTAAAAGAGTATTCCGACACAGCAATTCTCAACAGTCTTTATGCTGCACGTTACGTGCGGGATCAACAGGCCAACAGCATTCCAGTTAAAGATGAGACCATAAAACCAGAAAAGTGGGTTGGAATAGCACGGACAGCAGAAATCAGCGATATGGGACTTGATGTTATTGGGCCGCAACGCCTGAAACCGGTTCCATTTGTGCAGACTCCACAGCACTATTTTGAGACTCGTTCCAAATGTAATGTAGCGAGAAACCGCCTCCCGTATGCGAATATCAAATGGGACCAAACTGAATATGTTTTAACTACCTCCCACATGCATTGTCGTTCACAACAGACCCTGGATCGCGCATTTGAACGTGGATTAAGATTTTTAACAATTTCAAATTATTATCCAGCGGCACCACTATATCCAATTGTTCAAAATTCTTTTATCGAAGATTGGGCTGGCGCTACAGATGGACTCAAAACTGAACTAAAAGGCAAACCACAAAATCTAGTTGAGCTAATAACGGATGCGGAATCCGGCTGGCAGGGCGAACTGGAACCTGAAGTACAGCGTGATCTGTTCAATGAACAGCAAATCAAGTATGATTTTGTCATTCCCAATGGTGTTATCGAAGCCCCCAATGCTGAACATTATGATTTCACGGTCGGAATTGATATGCATATTACCACACCAGGTTCTACTTTCAGCAGTGGACATTTTGATTCCAGCGCAGCTAAATATCGTTTTAACTATCATGGCGTCTCTGTCGGATTGGGAATGGCATGGCCATTAGTATTTGATAAGATTTTTAATCAACTGATTTTTGAGGATGGTGGTGGGATTATTATCAATCACCCGATGTCTTGGGGCCCCGATCACCCCGGTCTTGATGCCATTTTATCTCTGTTGGATTTTGATTCAAGAGTGATGGGAATCGAAATTATCAATACGGGCGATGATTGGAGTGAAAATTTATGGGACTCAATCCTCACGACAGGCAGACAATGTTTTGGTTTTTTTGTCCCAGATCATGATGTCGAAAAAAAATCTGACTGGGTAGGGGTAAACGTGCTACTCGCGAGGGAACTAACAGCACACGAATGCCTAAAAGCTTATCGACAAGGAGAGTTTTACGGTGCATTATATGGGAACTCTATCAGATTTCTTGCCATTCATCCCGAGCATAATAGAGTGACGGTCGAAACTGATAATGCTGAATGTATCGAATTTATTACAGAAAATGGCGTTGTACAAACGATTAACTCAAATAGTGGGAGCTACCAACTGCCACTAAACAGCCAGGGCAAACCAGACCTTATTTATCTAAGAATACGGGCCTATGAATATGCTGATAATAAGAACTATGCAAAATGCAAGAAGGATATAACAGGCTATATAGGTAATGGTGAAGTAATTTTTTCCCAAGCAATCATGTTCTAATCCAACTATGGGCAACAATTACTATATGCGTTCGGAGAATATATATTACAGTCAAAAAGCCAATATTCCTGTCAGTGCAAGGTTAATAATTGTTAAATAGAAAATGTATGCGCACTCAAAGTGTTTATTCCACATCATCAATTGGCAAGTATTCTATATTTCGTAAACTTCTTCCATTACTCACCCCAAACTTTTGCAATCCTATCTTTTATCTTTTGCTCAAATATTTCAATTAGTTGTTTGCTTGAATTGACCAATTCCTGTTCTTTTTCGATTTTGGCTACTATCTGTTTCTGGATTTCAACAGGAGGTAATGGGACTCTAATTTTTGAAAAATATTGATAACCAACCCTTGGAAGTTGAGCACCTTTTATTCCTTTGAGGACCTCTTGGTTAAACCTCTCAGAGAGAAAATATGAAGTATAAAACTTAGAATTAACTTGTTCTTTATTTCTTAGAACAAAAATATCTGTTGAGCAAATACCGTCTATTTCAGAGTTGTAAACCTTATTTAAATTAGGCCTTAATTTGCCATATAGGATATCAGACTTTTGAAATACCGTTTTGGTACTTTTTATTACTTTGGGTGATTTTAAATAATTTCCTATTAATTCACCTGTTTTTTGACTGATATTTTCAAGACCAATGTAATTAATCGTTTCAGCATTTATTTTTGCAGGCAAAACACTTTCATTTATTTTATCAAACAAATTTCCCAACCCCACCATTTCCCAATCGGGGTCAATATCAATTTGGGGTTTGTAGTTTTCTACTACCATTTTTGCCCCGTCTATTATTTTTTGGTAGCCCTCTATTTCGGCTACTATCTCTTCCTGGATGGATAGGGGTGGGAGGGGGATTTGAAATTCAGCAACGACATTTTTAGGCACTCTTCGTAATCCACCTGTACCAGTCATCTTAGGAACAGAATGGTTTCTAAATCTTTCGGTATTTAAAATTCTATATAAAAACTCTGGTATTATTTTAGGATTAGTTCTTAACACATATAATTCTGAAGAACCAAATCCAACACCGTTTGTTAAGTTTTTGGCAATGCCAGATTTACCATTTTCAAAACAAGGCGTTACTTTTGCAATTAGAACATCATTATCGGCAAAGTAAGTATATCCTTTGCGTACTTCTCCTATTGTTTTCTCCTGTTTAACTTGAAAATCAACTTGATTTTCATTTAAATCTGCCATAGGTAAAAATGACACAATTGTATTTGGGATTAAATGTTTCACCTCACTTTTTAAAGGGTTTAATTTTACAATTTTATCAATTCTTACAATGGGAAAGTTTGAATTGAATTGCTGAGCAATTTTATACCTCTCCCCACTTAAATTAAACTCACCATTTTCTGCGATTTTTGATTTTTCAACGGCGTGATATATTGCCGGTAATTTATCATTATGAGACGCAACGTGTTGCGTCTCTACAGCAGGATTTTCATTGTTTAAAATTCCCTCTTTAAACTGTTTTAATATCTCAATGGCTTCATTTAACTGTCCGCCTTTTATCTCATTGCGTTGTGCACCGAGATTGTAACCGTCATTATCAATTTTAACAAAGAGGATTTTATTGGTCTTTTTGGCAATGGACTTATCCATTAGTAGAATGGAAGTCTTTACGCCGCTGTATGGATTAAAAACTCCTGCGGGCAGACTTACTACTGCATAGAGATAATTTTCAACTAACATTTTACGCAGCTCTTTATAAGCTTTGCCGCTTTGAAAAATCACCCCTTCAGGAACAATGATACCGGCTCTTCCTTTTGGGTTCAGGTGTTCAGCGATGTAATCGACAAACAGCACTTCTGAACGGTTAGAGGTTACAGTAAACTTTTTGTGGGGCCGGATGCCGCCTTTCGGACTCATAAATGGAGGATTGGCAAGCACAACATCAAAAGAATCATTCCAACGCTCTTCGCTGGTCAATGTGTCGTATTCAAAAATATGGGGGTCGGAAAAACCGTGCAGATAAAGATTCACCAGACTCAGACGCACCATGTCGGGTGAAATATCGTAACCAATAAAGTTTTTAATCAGTTTTTTACGTTCATCGGGGGTTATTGGCTGTCCGTCTTTACCTTTAATATATTTGAAGGCGGAGATTAAAAATCCGGCTGTTCCACAAGCCGGGTCAAGTATGGTATCTGTTTTACTGGGATCAACGGCCTCAACGAGAAAATCAATAATGTGCCGCGGGGTTCTGAACTGTCCGGCATCGCCTTGTGAGCCCATTACGGAAAGCAGATATTCAAAAGCATCGCCTAATTTTTCGCTGTGGGTATATTCGAATTCGCCAATGGTTTTTAAGAACAGTTTTAAGGTTTCTGGGTCTCGATAGGGCAGATAAGCATTTTTAAAAATATCTCTGAAAAGTTGTGGAATATTCGGGTTTTTCTCCATGCTTTCAATGGATGCCGAATAGAGTTTCAACATTTCCGTTGCTGTAACTTTTGCATCAAAAAGGCTGTTCCAATTATATTTTTCAAAATCACCAGAAAAGAATTTTGCCTTACCGCCTAACTCAATGAATCCTCTATCCATATCGTCCATAAATTTGTAGATCAGGGCGATGGTAATCTGTTCAATCTGCGATTTTGGGTCGGGTAGTTTTCCTACCAGAATATCCCGGCAATCATCAATTCTTTTTCTTGTTTCTTTATCTAACATTTAGTCTTTAATCCTTTATAATTTTCCAATACCCACCAAGTTTGGGGCCTTTTCTTTCGATAAAATTGTCTTTTTTAAGTTTAGCAATATAATTTTCTATCGTACGAGAACTCTTATTTATTAAGTCTACGAGTTCATTTGTTTTGATATATGGATCTTTACTCATCTGTAAGAAAATATCCATTGCGGTCTTTCCGTAATCATTCCGAATTCTTTCCGCAATCATTCCGAATTCTTTCGCACTAATTATATTCACATCTTCAGACGCAAGTTGTTTGCGATGCCGGTAAATAACGGTTCTAAACATATCTTCCTGAATAAATTGCGGCTCTAATAGTCCCGCATCTTTGGCTTTACTGACAATATCGGTTGTTCCTGTGCCTAATCGTTCGATATAGGCTGTAAGATACATCGGTTCTGCAATAAGAGGATTTTTGGGCATAGAGTTATGCAGTTTTTTCAATTTATCTGTAGTCCATCCCATAGGAAGGGTTCCTGGATTCCAAATTTCTACTCTATCTCTAAAAACCATAACCTGAACACTTGCATTACTATTGTAGTCACGATGGACAACTGCATTTACTATTGCTTCTGTGATAACATCTTTGGGAATCTCATAACAACCTGGAATTTGAACATGCTCTTCTCTTGTTTCGATTCTATAGTTTAGCTTATTTAATACAAACTCTAATGCCTGATCAACTAACTCAAAAACATCACCTTTAAAAACTTTGTATGATGGAATAGGTTTTTCTACTATAGTTCCATAAAATGAAGCACATCTGATCTCAGAAGTGATAAAAAAACGTTGAGGATTTTTACCGAAAAGTAAAATTCCAGCATTTGTAATTTTTGATTTTTCAAACAAATTAAGGTGTGTTAAGACTATCTCTAGTGGAGTCGATTCGGGAAGCGAAAACCCTCTTTTTATTTTTGCAAGTCTTATGAAATTTTTAATTTTCTCCTCATCAATGTCATCAATCGACGCTTTTAAATTAAGTGTAGCATCAAAAGGAGCAGTTCTAATAATTTCTTTACTTATTAAATAATTTACAAGTGAAGAATAAACAGTAGCTTGTAATTCACTTATCTCTGTAAAGGATTTACGAACCAATACATTCTCTATCTTATTTATAAAATTGTTTTCTTTTGGGTGACGATGATCTGTTTTTTTTATGTATATCAATCTTATTTTATTTTTTTCAGTAGCTCTATCAAATTCTTGTTCTGTCGGAGAAATCCCTTCTTCATCTTCAAAACCGTATTGTTCGCCTAAAAGACCAAGGTAGATGTCGCATTTTTCTACTTCGGTTAAATATATTTTCTTTGCAGTAATATCAACGGCAGGTAATTGTTCAAACAAAAAAGGTTCAAAGAAAAGCCCAAGTAAAGAATCGGATCGGATATATTCACCCAATTCTTTTCGTGCTTGAGAAAACTCTTTTTGTACACTGCTGATAAATATTCTGATTTTTTCCATTTTAATAATCTTTTTAACCACGAATTCACTAATCAAAATATTCGTGGTTAACCTTTTTTATGCTGCAAATAGCTCTAAATTTATATAATCTTCAATGTATTGGGGAACTTTCTCTCTATATTCCGGTGCAACTTCTGTAAATAATGAGATTGGTAACGTCGCATTTGTCTGTAAGGCATAAAAATCTTTTGCTTTTAAAATATTTCGTATATCCTGGTCAACGACATAGGCTTTAAAGAAATATTTCAAAGCTCTAATATTGACATCTTCATTAGGGGGATAAATAGAAATGAATTTATCAAATTCCTCTTCCAACAGTTCGTCTTTTGACTTGAATTTTGGAATAATCCCGAAAATCTTTTCTACCACTTCACGAATTGAAACTTTACGGTCTATTTTTGCTGCTTTACGTAGTTTTTCAAGATTAAAATATTCTTCAGGTTTATCAAAAATCTCACTTTGAATATGACTGATCACATGCTCCCAATTACCGAGTTCAACATTCTTTTTAATAATGTCGTCCATTACAATGCGGTCTTCAAATTTTCTGAACAGCTCTCGGTCAATTTTCATTCCTTCGTAACCAACAGTTTGTTCTCTAATCATCACCAACGGGTCAGAGCGCAAACTTATATAGAGGTCAATCTCAACACCACCGCCACCACCTTCGCCACCTTTGTTGCGTGGTTTGGGAAGTTTGAGTTTTTCGTCATAATCAAATTTCTCTTCAAAATATTCGCAGTTGGCAAAGAAATCGAACAGTTTAAAATACTCTTTTTCATGTTGAGTGATTTCTTCTTCACCCAATTCATTTTTATGCTTAAATTCAAAGGTATGTTTTCTCGTTCCTCTGCCTTTTATCTGAACAAAATCAGCTGGGCTGAAAATTGGTCTTACCATGCAAAGGTTTAACAGGTCTGGGCAATCATAACCTGTTGTCATCATACCAACGGTTACACAAATTCTTGTTTTGCTTGATTTGTAACCCTCTAACCAGTTTGTTTTACCATTTAACCCATGTTTCCCACTTTTTGCGACAAAAATGTTAATTCCCCCTCAAAATATATTTTTTGGCTAAAAAGTTAAGTCTA
>JAUZSW010912098.1:0-10138 GCA_034780735.1 Hyalogyrina grasslei
ATATATCCAAAATCTCCAAGTATTATGAGATAGTCTTCTTTTGTCAGGTCTGTGAAGTTATTGTTAAAAGTTTTTACTTTTAACATATCTCCTGCTTGACCTCCGTGAGTATCTCCGCAGACGAAAACCCTTCCGTTTTTATTTGTCATAATGTTGTGTTCCTTATATGATAATTATACAAAATTATTCTTTTTATGTCAATAATTAGTTATTATTAATTCATTCTTCTTTCTTGAAGATTTATTTCCTTTTTGGTCTTGTTTGAATACCATATAGTAAATATATTCTTGGTCTATTATTTTATAATCTTTAAAGTTTTCTCTATTTTGCTCTGAGTCATTATATGTCAACATAAATTTGCATTTAATATTACTTACAATTTTAGCGAAACGTTCATGGTCAAATCCTTCGTGGTCTCTCCCTTGCTTTCCGTATAAAGTGTTTCTTTCAATGTTATAAGGAGGGTCTAAAAAAATAAAATCGTTACGTGAGTGACCGTTAATCAACATTTCGTAGTCATCGTTGAAGATTTCAAAGTTTTTCATAAGTTCGCTTATATTTGGTAGTTTTTTTATATTAAGTGAGTTAAATTTTTTCTTATAGTTACTTTTAGATAAAGAACCATGTTCTGTCATTCCCGAGAAGCTTATCTTGTTTAAAACAAAATAAGATACAGCTTGCTCTAACTCTGTAGATTTTTTGTTATAAAGGATTTCGTTTCTTTCCATTAGAAGTTCTTTCCCTCTTTCTATATCGTCAGGGTCAAACTCTTTTCTAATCATAAGAAGTTTATCTACCATTTCTTCATGATTATTTTTTAATTGATTCCAAAAAATGAATAGTTTTTCGTTTATATCGTTTACTATTATTTTTTTATTTGGATATAATTGTGAAATCCACAGCGGAATACTTCCGCCACCAATAAAAGGATCGTAAAAATCACCACTAAAATCAGGAAAAAGTGGTGATAGAATTTTTTTAACAACTCTACTCTTCCCTCCGGGATAAGAAATACATCCTTTCACTTTTATGTCATCTTTCATTTTTCACCTTCTATTAATTGTTGGTTTTGCTTTTTATTGAAGTAAAACTCTATTCTTTTTTCTTCAGTTCTGTCTTCGTCTTCTTTGTAGAATAACTCATAGTAATGATAAAAAAGGAGATTGTGTAGTTCTTCTTCTGATTTCACTTCTTCCATTTCAGAGATAGGTATTGACAGTGTATATATACTGTGTAGGTCTTCTCTCATATAGGAAGAGTTAAATATTAATGGAGTTAACATAAACATATCTATTTTTTCGTCATTCATATGAGATATATATGACATAAAAATGGGGTATTGATACCCCATTTTTATTATTTAACTTCTTTATATCTATCGCTTCTAAGAACTTCTTCCATAAAACTATATGGAGTTACAGAGTCACAATTCATTGCATACTTCAAAATACTTGGAGAACATCCAGATACAAGATACGTATCGTTCTCGTCTTTTGTAACAGGAGTATCAGAAAAAGCACTTACATTCCAAAATACAATTTTAGGCATTTCATACCCACAACTTTTATATTGTTCTTTTATTGCATCGAAATTAGTAACGTTGTTCTTTAAATGTCCTGATGTTGCAATATTAAATTGCATATCAGAAACTATGTAAATTTTACTTGGCATTTCACTTAAGTCAACTTCTTTCTCAACAGCTGTTTTTAACAATACTTCAAAAACTGACTGCAAGTTTGTACTCATTCCCCATTCAGCTTTTTTTAAGTTAGTAACTTTTTCATAAATATTTTTCCCTGAAAGTTTAACCATTTTAGGGGTATTAGAAAAAGTCATAAAATATCCATTAAAACTTCCCTTAATTCTTTCTGAAAGATATATTCCTATTGATATAGCCACATCTATTGGTAAAATAACATTATCGACATCATTAAAACTTGAATACATACTTCCTGAAGTATCAACAACACAAATAGAATTTTCACTTTCTTTTGAGTAATCAGGTAATGCTTTCCATAATAAATCATACGTCTTTTTTTCTTCGTTACTTCTTTGTTCTATATATTTTACTATTTGATATGGATATATATTCCCAGCGTTAATTTTCTTTTCACCTGATTCTACTTTTGAAATGTAGTTTTCATACCTAACAGGATCATTTTTTAGAAACGCTTTTGTATAAATTCTTGATGCTTGAGAAGGAACTTTTTCGTAATCAATACCTTTAAAGTCTCTACTTGATAACTTTTGTTCTACTATTCCAATTTTTTTTCTTATAGAAGAAAGTTTTTTTCTATAGCTTCTTTCACTTAACCCAAAGTTCTCATAAGTTATTTTAGCTAACTTTCTTGATTCTTTAGATGAAGTATTAGATGACTTCATCCATTTTGCAAGTAATGAAGGAGAATCTGAAACAACATCTTTTTCGAATTGTTCTTTCATAATTAAAAGGGCTTCACTTTCAAGAGGAGTATAAAATAAAGAAAATAAATCATCCCATCTTCCAAACTCTGGAATAAGATACATATTTCTTTTAATTTCGTCTCTATGAAATACAGAAAGATACTTAATAATATCTGTAAAAAGTTTTCTTTCTCCTTGACCTTTACGAATATCTCTTGCATAAAAAAGAGCTTTCATGGCTAAAGATTCGTCTTCAGAAAGTGCTTTAGTGAAATAACTTATTGCTTCACTTTCATTTCCTCTTAATGCACCTGATTTTGAAAAGAACTCTAATACTCCGTTTAGAGTTGAATCGTTTGATAACGCTCCATTTTCAGTAAGAGCTTCATTTGTGTTTTCCATAACTGATTCTGCTAATTCGTTCATTTTTTTCCCCTTTTTTTTATAAAAAAAGCAAGACACATTCATTTCTTCTTTTTATATGTAAAGTATTTTTTGCTGTTAGTGTCTTATTTATTTACGTAAATATAGATATCAACTAAAATTTCTTTAAATGAGTCTAACTCATTTTTATTTATTTTAGCTATAAGGTTGGTTCTACTTTTATAAACTTCAAGAGCTTCATCGTCAATATTAATAATATATCCATATTCACAAAACAATTCATTGTTAAAAAAGTCTATTCCGTCAATCATATATACAAGATAACCATCTATATAAATATTAGGTTTTCCTTGTGATTTTCTTAAAACAGAATACCAGTCTTTTCCATCACTAACTCCATCGTCTAAAAACTCCTTGCTCACATTATCAGGAATTTCATCGCTTTCATTTACTAAGATGATATCATCAAAAGTCTTTTTAATATCTTCAATAGAATTATCTTTAAAGAAATCTTTTATTGTTTCTCCAAGTCCTGATGGATAACTGTCAAAATGATTATATGTAACCTTAACTTCTCCATTTTTTACAAAACCCCAAATTCCCCTTGTCCCCATTGTTCTATACCTCTAAATTTTTACTTTCATTTGTTATGTTAAAGGATTCCATAGAATATCCAATAAAACTCATAAACTCTTTCCATGCAACAAACATTTCATATACATCTGCGTCATCGTCAATTTCCGTTGACGTTGATTTTCCTGAGTAACATTTTTCGTCTGGAATCCATTCTGTTTTCATTAAAGCCATTTTTTATCCCCTTATTTTAACTCTATGTTCATATAAATTTCGCTCAAGAAATCTTCAGGAAAGAAACTTTTCCATTCTTCATACTTATCATTAAGAAAAATTTCTCTATATCTCTTGAATATTAAATATATAGAAGGCTTTTTAGGCTTTCTAAGAAGTTTCATTCCAGCCTGCTTTGGAGTTCTATCTCTTTTAATTGTATTACATTTAATAAAAGAACAAGCAAGGTTTTCCCAAGTGTTTTTTCCGCCTTGTGCTTTTGGGATTATGTGGTCAATGTTAAGTTCAGATAAAGATTTCTTTTTATTACAATACTGACAAGTATGATTATCTCTAATGATAATATTTCTTCTAGTAAGTCTTATTTTAACATGAACCTTTCCATATTCTGTAAGCCTTATAACTTTTGGTATTCCAAAAATCTTGTCTCCATAATCAAAATAGTCGTAATTATGATATTTATCCCAAGCTGCTTTTCTAAAAATAGAAACTTCTTCCCAAGAAGAAAAGTTATAGTTTCCAAACTTTCCGTCTTCAATAGAAATAACTTCAGCTTTTTCTTTAAAAAGCAACTTTAAAGCTCTTTTAGTACTTGAAACATCAATAGGAACATATGCACTATTTAACACTAAAACGTTATTCATTTTATCCCCTATATATTGATGTTTGCTTATCAGCAGTAAAATTAATATAGAACATTATAATAT
This sequence comes from Hyalogyrina grasslei, assembly GCA_034780735.1. Classification (NCBI taxonomy): domain Eukaryota; kingdom Metazoa; phylum Mollusca; class Gastropoda; family Hyalogyrinidae; genus Hyalogyrina; species Hyalogyrina grasslei. The sequence goes on from JAUZSW010912098.1 coordinate 4,302, forward strand.
TATCGTTTATAATATACTCTATATTATCAATTTCTATTCCAGAAAGACGTTCATTGTTAATTTCTGTCATTAAAACAGAATCAATTATACTTACATAGTCAATAAAAGTTTTATCATATTCATAGCAAAAAGAGTCAACTTCTTTTTCTGTAAAAGAAGTTGACCTTTTTATTTTTAGATAAGAAGACCCTGTAAAAAAAGTATCTCCTCTATCATAACTCGGAACTCCCCAGTATTCTGTATATCCTATTCCGGTGCTTTCTATAGAGTAAGAAATATCTAAATCATATTTTTCGTTAGAAACACTTTCCTTTACAAAATTTAACATATAATTATCTTCCCCTTATGATAATTATACCACATTATTCTTTTAATGTCAAGAATTATAGAGTTTCAATATACTCTATAAGTGTTTCTTTGTAGTCTTCTAAAGAGTAATAAGGGCCGTTGAAGTTTCCTGTTTCGTCATCAGAATAATCTACTTTAATCATTATCATTTCCGTTAATATATATATTAAATTCTGTATAATCTTTGAACGTTTTTTTTATTTCTGTCATAACTTCTTCTTTTGTTTCTCCAAGCTTTTTATAAAGATATTGTTTTGTATCATCAAGAGATATTTCTTTGAAAGAACAAATAGGACACATTTCTCTTGGAACTCCATATCCGTATTTAGCAACAAGCTTATTTTTTACTTCTATTGGCAAGTCTTCTAAACTTTCATAGACAGCATAGCTTCTGTCAAAGTATGTCCTTTTTCACAGGAAAACATTCCTGCATCATCAAAACTCATATCAAAACCAGATTCAATTCCACCTGAAACTTCACAAATAAAACTTGAGCTACTACTGTTACTTACAAATCCTGTTCTTATTTTCATTTTAAAATCCCCTCTAAGAAGTTCCACATAGTATCAAGAACTATCTCTAAATCTTTATTCAATATTTTCTCTTTTTCTGCCGACTTAATTATATCTGTGAGTCCTTTTTTTGAAGTGCAGTGACCACCATAATGATAAACTTCAGAAGTGCTTTTTAAAGAGTATGCTTGTTTCAATAAATCTTTAAACACCCAAAAATCTTCATTAGTTAGACTAGTTTCTTCAAAAACTTCATCAGAATTATTCCACAAAAGTTCTTTTATGAAAACTCTTGCGTGTGTATGAAGATCTTTATTTCCAATATACCCAAACCCCCAATACCAATAACAGTTCCAAGAATGTTTTTCAATATAAAGTCTTTCGCTAAGAAAGAATAATCTATCTTTCTCAGGAACATAGGATTGAGTTTTTTCTATTGATTCTTTGATTTTTCCTAAATAAAGTTTATCCATTTTTTATTATAACCTATTATTCTTTTTTGTAAAGTTAAATTTGATAAAGAGTACAGTGTTTATCATCAACCGTAAAATTAAAATTTATCATCTACTCTTTATCCTTCAGCATTTTATGGATTTCTTCCTGTCTAATCTCTGCTTTCATTATTCTATCAATTATATCAATTGATACAAAAAGTAATATCCACATTGAAAATACAATAGTCGTAGGAAAGAAAGGATTAATAGTTTTCATATCTATAAAATGGAATCCTGTAAAAACAGCAACAAACAGAACAAATATCATAATAAACTTATAGATCATACCACGTTTTAAGTATTCTTCACGATTAACTTTTAATTCTTCTGGTTTAACCATAGAGATAAGATCTTTAGAAAAAATAAATTCTTTCATTCCACTATCTTCATATCGAACCTTATAAGTATAATTGTCCAGGTCTTTAGAAATTAATTTTCCTTTTTTCCAGACAAAGTCTGTAGATGTATTGTAAATAGTTGAAACGTTTACTTTAACCCAAATTTTTTCCATCATTAATCCTTTCTTTAATTTAATTATATTATAACATATAATACTAGTTATCTATACTATAATTTGACTTCTCTAAATCATATTCAAATGTAATTTGATGTGGATAGTTTCCAGTAATACCAACCTTAGGCTTATCTCTCTCAAAATGTTCCTTTGACATATACCTTGAAGAACCTTCTCTTCCAGAAAAATACTTTGAGGAAGTAGGAAAAGAACAATAAACAAAAGCAAGATTCTTTAAGTGGGGGAATTGTGGACTATCAAAAAGCTCATATAAAATTTCAACTGGTGTTTTTACTTCCCATTGACTTGTAAACTTTTCTGCATGTAGAGACATTAGAACTCCTTTAAATCCAATACATCGGGCAATGTCTGCCATTATTTAATAGTAAATCTCTAAAATCTTTAGTCTCTTTACTGTTCCAAACTTCATGTAAAAAATTATTAACCTTTAATACATTTATTCCATTTTTAAATAATGAATGATTTTCTGCAAAAGAGCAGGGAAAGAATTCACCTTTACAGTTTATATAACTAGAAAAACAGGTGCTTTCGCATGGCTCTGCCATCATTTCAAACTGCTTATAGTTTTCATGGTCTTTTACCGTATTAAGAAATCTGTTGGCTGAACAACTATCAAAGCCAAATCTTATTTTTTTATCTAAAGCATATTTTACAAGCTCTATAATGATTTCCGTTTAAACCTTTTGAATACAAGAACTTATGTTTATGATGATTAAAGTAAAAATACATTGCTTATTTCCCCTATACATAATTATACTAAATTATTCTTTTAGTGTAAAGTTTTTTTCTAAAGGCTTCATCTCTAATATATTTTTTTCATAAAAAAAGCAATCCTAAAATTAGGATTGCTTTTTGAGAGACAGAAAATAGAACCACAATCAGAATATTAGTAGGTTACTGTTCTATCTATTGAACTATAGGTATAAAAATTATCTTTTACATTTTTCACAAGAAGTATAAATCCAGCCATCTGTATGAACTTTTCCTTCTTCTCCACATTTCTCACAAGTTTTATATGACTTATCTTCTGCTTTATTAATGAATTTATCTACTTCGTCACTACTAGCATTAGTGTAAAATCTTAATCCGCCCATTTTTTCTTTAACTTGAATTACATTAAAATCTTCTTCAACTAGCAGTTCTATTGATTCACAAAGTTCCCAGATTAAATCAAACCATCCGTCCATACATTCAAAACCAAAACACATGAGATTCTCTGTCATAGGAAGTTCTGGTCTAAAAAATTTAAATCTATCAAACAGTTTGTTTGTATTTTCTTTGTTCACCTGTTACTTCCTTTTTCTATAGAGTCCTTTTTCTATAGAGTCCTTTCCCAGACTCCGTTTTCCTTACCTATCAATAAACCGTTTCTATTTTTTGGAGCTGAGGGGAGTCGAACCCCTGTCCATTGCATAACTCTTAACCTGATGGTAGTAGTTTTATTTATGAAACTATCTACGAAAAACACTTATTTATTTTTGTTTTTTTCGTCCCTCTCAAAATATTTGAGGACTATCCTTTCTAATTCCCATATGCTACGAAAGGAAGAACGCATATGAGTCGATTACGCCGCTAGTGCGTAAGTTTCTGTTTCTACAATTATAAAAGAAAAACGCCAGTTAAGTAGCAAATGCAATGTCGAAACCTTTACAGCCCCTAAGTTGCTTTCCATATATATACAGAAGAGATAGTTTTAAACTTCACATAATCTTCTCTCTCTTCTAATATTTCAGTAATATAAGATGTTTGCCAATAATCTTGATATTGATATGATCTAGCGTTAGCACTGCCAACCTGAATACAAACACCTATTCTTGGCTTTCCGTTTCTTTCAGTCATTAATTCGTTATTCTCTTCCCAAAGTAATAACGAAACGTTACCTGAATCTCCTGCATGGTCTGACTCTCTGTATAAAGAATACATTTTTATTCTCCTTATACAATATTATACCATATTATTCTTTTTATGTCAAGACATTTCTATGTCTTCAATGATTTCATCAAATTTCTCTACAAACTCTTCCCATTCTTCTATAGTAAAGTTTATACCATTTCTAGTTGGCTTTAACTCTCCACTTTCTCTATCTTTATACCATTTTCTTACAGATATATAAACCTCATTATTATACTCTGTTTTTTCGATTTTTATGTCGTCATCTAAATATACCATAAAATCTCCTTTTACGATATATACGATTTAGAGCCCAGAGTGGGGATTGAACCCACGATAATAGTTTTGCAGACTACCGCCTTGCCACTTGGCTATCGAGGCATTTTTTATTTTATCTTCTGGATGGTCTTATACACTTCAATCAAATCATCAAAAATATAAGAAAAATACTTTCTTTCATATCCTTTCATGTCAGATACGAAAAAAGCATGAAGAGTGTAGTTTATAGCATCAACTATTTCTGATTCAAGATGTTCAACTACAGGACTCAACACACTTTTTTCAAGGGATGTTTGAAAGCTATTTTCTCCATACTTCTCAATTCCAAACTCCCTCTTTTCTTTTAAAAGACTCATAAGTTTTTCCTGAGATTTAAAAGAAAATTTATCTTTCCCTTTAACTGACTTCATAAAAATATTTTTCAATGCTTCTTCGTAGATTTCAACATACTCTACAGAACTTGAATTTATTACTTTGTCAGCAACATCTTTCATGTTTTCCATTTAATCCCCTACAGCGTAAAAACTGTCTTTAAGCTCTTTAAAGATAGCTGGCCCAATATGCTTTTTCACAAGTGATTTTTCTACTTTTTCTAAGTTAGACCATTCTGTAAAATTGTCTTTTTCAAAGTCTTCGAAAACATCTACGAAATATGCTTTAGCATATTTACTTATATCTTTTATTTCTTCAAGCTGACCAATTTTAGAAAACAAGTCATTAGTTCTATTTTTGTTAATATATAACAAAGCTTCGTTTATCAAATTATTGATATTATCAGGAAGAACTCTTTCAACAACTTTTTTTTCTTTTCTGCTTTTATCTTTAAATTCAATGTTTTTCTTTTTAATTAAAAGAAGAGATGATTGATTGTAAAATACTCTATCATATGGAGTTATTACAACCCCTTCACAAATATTTTCATCTTCATATTCGCTTGGAGTAAGGATTGATTGAAACCTACCATTAACCCCTCTTATAAATTCGATTAAATCTCCATCAACTTTCATTCTTCCAATAACAGGAACTTTTAAGTATAAGAAGTCTTTCATGATTTCTTCTGCTGACTTAGGAGGAATTATTCTACCATCAATTCTTAAAGAATACCATAGAAAGTTTTTTTCTTTTCCGTAGAAAACTCCCTTCTGAATATTAGAACCGTATAATTCTCCATATAGCTGAACAGAAACATCTTTTTCTTTTGAGAAGTTGCTCAAAAAATTGGTTAATTCTTTATATTTCTCTCTATTAAAAACTTCATTAAATCCATAAAATTTTTCATCATCACTTAAAGCTGAAGTTCTTTTAGCAAGAGTAATTACCCCGTCATTATCACTCATAATACTAAAGTTAGCACCATGAATTTTTTCTGTAACTTCCATAAAAGTATTATTAATTTCTGGGTTTAAATCCATAAACTTTCTAAATACTCTCTCGTTATAGTCATTTTCTATAGAGTTCCATCTTTTAAATTCCATAATATAACCCCTTAATTATAATAAATACAAAAAATTCAATTACAACCTCTACAATAAAAGCTATAAAAAAATAAACACTATACATAAATGGATTAATACATTTCCACAAAGAAGTTCTGTTTCTAAGACTTAGATGATTACTTAATTTTACAAAGCTCTTTATGCCAAACACTAATCTCAGAATAAGAAATATCATTCCATCCCCTTATATTATAATTATACAATATTATTCTTTTTATGTCTACTGTTTACATCTTTCTTATTTTATTAACGATCTTGTTTAAAGAAGAAATCTTATCAGCAA
>JAUZSW010913209.1:0-10133 GCA_034780735.1 Hyalogyrina grasslei
GTAAACAAAACCAAACGAAAGCGAGAGGGGGTCTTTAAACCCTGATTTAAGATATTTTGCTGCCTCGTTAAAGTATTCATCTTCAAACTGACCATTTAATTCAAAAATACCGGCATTAGATATGGTTCGTTTAGCATCGGCATTACCCATTATTCTTATAGATGGTATGGTAAGGTTTAATCCAAAATTAAATTGTTTGTGCGCGTACCTTATTCCCACTTTACCTAACACTTTAACATCGTACATTACTGTTTTATCGTAATTTAACGAGGCTGCACTATAGTAATTAACTGTGTCAGGAATACTTGATGGGTCAGGGTAAACATCAATATTAATTAGCTTCATATAACTGAAGTTTTTTAAGCTAAATAGGAGGCTGCCACCAATTGTAAAGTTGTCTCCTAATTCATAAGCAACACCCACACCTCCCCACGAATCGAGATAGTCGTTTACAAAATCGAAATTTCCCACATAATTTTCATCTATGGATGGATGTATTAAATTAACAGGCTTTTCAATTTGGTCATACACAGATACTATCTTCTCGTCGCGATTAAAAATAGCAAACTGCCAAACAAGGTTATCGGCATCAGGCAATTTAAACATAAACGAAATAAAACGAGGTTGAACTGTAAAGCCCAAATACTCGGTATTTAAATCGGTACCTAAGGCATTTTTATACGAGGTTAACGATAAGTTAAATAGATTGGCATTAATGGCAAATTTTCTGTTTTCAATTTCGGCTATACCTGCCGGATTATAAAATATTGACGTAATATCGGAGTTGCCACCAACAACAGCCCCGGCTAATAACGATGCCTCACTATTAAAACTAACCGACCAATAGTTACTGGGTTGAGCATGTAAATAGTGGCTAAATAGCATTGCTACAAATAGTATAAGACTTTTTTTTATAAGCGATAAATATAGTTTCATAGTTGATTGTAAAAATTGTAACAAACAAAAGTTGTGTATTGTAATTTAAAATACAAAAGTAATATATAGTGACGAAATAACATAAATAAAGTATTGGTGTTAATACAACCGACACTCCTTGTTTATTTGATTAAACTGTTTATTAAAATAGATGATTAAACACATAATCAACAATTTATTGCGCGATTGATGTGTCTAAATAGTATGATATTTTGCTAATATTATTTAATAGTTCTATAGTTTTTTAGTGGATTAATCAACAACCTCAGGGCAAACCCACGAGGTATGAATTGACTAAAATTTATTTTTTTCACGATGTAAGCATGGGAGAATTAAACCACCGGAGGAATTAAATTTAGAAGCCAAATCTATATTGTAACCCTGTCATAAAGAATTTTTGATCATCTCTATATCCTAATTCGGCTCTATACATCCAATTATCGCTTATCTCAAAATTAAATCCTATTTGTGTACTCCAATTGCTAATTATCTCTTTTTTAATACTATAAATTATTGCATCGGAACCCTCTAATCTTATTTTAGCATCATTAAGTTTATCGTTTCTGGCATGTAATATTTCTAATTTTTTATCTTTAATGGGTGAATCTTTCTTACTTTCCCAATCCTCTATATTTTTTTCATTTATAACTAATAAACCCTCTAAAGCTTTTGTCATTCCTGCGTCTAATTCAGGCACTCCAAGCGACCCAGTATTAACTTCTCTATCTACAAAATTGCGGTACATAGCACCAATATATACTGCTAATTTCATATCGTTTTTAAAAGTTATTACACGCCCTAAACGTGCCGAACCTACAAAAAAAGTAACTGTCTCTTCAAGTAAATCAGAGGTAGACCATGTTAGATTACCGTCAGCACTAACAAAGTAGTTGTCCCATCCGTAAACAATGGTAGAACCTATTCCAAAGGTATTTGATACAAATATTACTTCGGGCACGTCAATGGGCTCTTCTAAAGTTCTTATCTCTTTTATGTTTCCGTTTGGTCCTAAACCATGTTCTATTACTTGTGGCTGAAACGATACTTTTGTAGATCCCTTATTGCTTGAGTACAGACCATAAAAGTTCCAAAATGGTAAAATCCAAGCATCTGCTCGTACATTTACACCATTAGAAGTGGCAACCGTTTCGGTAAAATTAAGAGTTTCAGGATTTATAAGATCATCAAGATTATCGCCATTATAAAAATTCATACTAAACTCGGTTAATTCTAAGCTCATTTGATTATAGACATAGTTTACATTAAACCCGAATGGTAGTTGCAAATTAATATTCCTATCTGTTACTTTTTGCCCCCAAATTGGTAATACGTATGGGTACTCTTTTTTCACCGTTGTGGTGTTATGTTTAGGAAATTGGATACCACTTTGTGCATAACTTGCCACCGACATTATTAATGCTATAGATAGTGTTAATGCAAAATATGTAATTTGCTTCATAATTTCAAGGGTTTTAAATTATTGTTTATTTATCCATTTTTTAAGTTTATACTTTTATAACGTATCTAATTATCTGAGCCAAGCGTTACCAAACACAACATATACTGCCCAGTCATCGGGGCCACGGGCAACATCTAATCCCATTTGTAAGCCTAATTGTCGGGCAATTAAGTAACGAAACCCAGAGCCTACATTCCAAGCTGTTGAACTAAAATCTACATCTTCAATATCAGGTACTGTTGTGCCAATTCCGGTGAATCCCACAACACTCCACCTTCTGTACACATTTACAAACTGCTCTGTTTCGGCAAGCATTGTCCACTCTCCTTGGTACCTCAATGCCGGAACACCTCGTAAGCTTACAAAAGGCATAATATAAAATGGTGTATTGCCTGTAGCAAGCATTGACTCAACTCTAAAGCCTGACGACCAGCCTTTTGTAATGGGTATATAACCAATGGATAGGAGAGTTAATCGCCCAATATTTCTATCGCCACCCAAAGCCTCAAGGTATTGTGTATAGCTTAAATGTATTCGCACACCTTTTGTTGGTGATAAAATGTTATTAAACGACTCGTATTCGGTTATTATGCCAATTCCTGAGTTTGTTAAATCAAAATCTTTTGGTTTAATAAATGGTAATTTACTATCTTCAAAAGCCGTTACTTTAGTTTTACCAAATAGGTATTTACCACCAAGTAAAAAATTGGTGTTATTAATTCTGAATACAGCTTGTTGCAGAAAGAAAAGGCTATTTAATGTAAAGTTAGCTGGATTATTATCTAAGAATTTACCACCATTACCATAGTATTTAAGGTGTATGTCACCATATCCTAATACTCCACGATAGCGTATATTATCATCTTTCCAGAATCCGGCATAACCAATTCCTCCAAACCATGTCCCATTTTGAGTATACCCCACTCCTGTACCAATTATATCGGGCATTTTAAACTTTCCATCATCGGTCTTTTCTTTTGATATAAAGTATAAACCAACCCCAATAGCACCGTATCCAACAGCAGGTTCAGTTATTGGTGATATAATTGGTAATATACCATGTAAATTAAATAAAAAATTACTTAAATCTATTGCTCCGTCAGTGGAATCACGAAATGTTTTAGCATTGCTTTTTTGTGCTAGTAATATGGTTATACTACTAAATAAAAGAATGTATAATACTAAAACCTTTTTCATTATTCACTTTTCAATGGTTTGGTATATTCTTATAAATTACTATAATACAGTAATTTATATATTGATGGTAATTCTGCTATATCCACAATTCCGCAACTCCTAAAGTTAAATGCCTGATTATAAAGTACTATTTATTTTCTACTTTTTCTCTTTTTTAGGTTTTTCACCTGCTCCGATAGGTATATTAAGCTTTGCAAATATTGAGCTGTTTTTTGTGTTATTAATATCTTTATAAACATCAATAAAACCATAATAATACTTAATCCCAACAGTCCAACCGGTACCTTTAAAAAGTTTATAACCCAATCCGGCCATTGCACCCACATCAATCCTATTTATTTGATCTTTGTTGTAGTCTTTCATTATTGCATCTTTTCCTTCCACATCGGCATTAAATTCAATCCACGAATTATACATTAATCCACCTTGAAATCCGCCTTCGGCATAAAAATGATTTTTAAATTGGTATTTAATTAAAGCAGGTACCAAAAAATAGCTCATTTTATGACTATAATCGCCAACTAAGTCTACTCCATCAAGGTTAGTATAGATAGTAGCCCCCAATGTATTCATATCGTTAGTTGTTAGCTTATCAATACCCATATTCGACTTAACAAGGACTCCTGTATATACGCTCCATTGATTTTTTACTCGGATATCGAAATAGAAACCCATATTAAATTTATGTGCAAAGGCATTTGATTCCATACCCGATATAGTAGTCCAGTTAACACCACCCTCAAGCCCAAATTCAAGCCCATCAGAATTTAATTTATCGCCCAATAATAGGGTTATTAAAATTTGCGACTGTGCAACCGACATTATCAGTAAAAGCACTATAACACCTAATATTTTCTTCATATATATATAATTGTTATTAATTTAATACTGTATTATTGTTGCCAAATATAGGCATATCCACTCTCTTATTAATGTAATTAAATAATCTTTTAAAAAGGATTGTGTTAGATGATGAGTTGTTAAGCATCATGATAATATATATCCTTATTCAAAATAAGTAATATTTAACACACATTAAATAATAATAACACACTTAGCCATGCAAATGCTGGTACTCCTTTTAAAATCTAAACCTCTTTGTCTAATATATCATCAACAAAAAGTGCTACAAAAACCTTATACGTTAATGCTAATACTACAGCACCAACAAAAAGGCCAATAATACCCGACATTATCATACCGCCGATAGATCCTAATAGTATTGCTAACATTGGCACATCAACACCTCTGCCCAACAATAAGGGTCTTAAAAGATTATCGCTTACGCCTACAATAATTGACCAAATAGCAAATATTATAGCAGGAGTAGTATCTGCAAATGAGAATACATAAACTACTATAGGAAGTGTGACTATAATAACCGGCAGTTGCATTATTGCCATAATTAATACAATTAAAACCAATAAGCCTGCTGCAGGTAGTCCTATTGCCCAAAATCCTATTCCTGCTAAAGTAGCCTGAATTAATGCTACCCCTAAAACACCATGCACCACACTTTGTATTGTTGCAATAGAAAGAGCAACAAAACCTTCGCCTTTAGGTCCAATTAAGGTGTTAAAAATTGATTTAGCTGCTTTTTCAGCTAATTTGTCGGTATTAAGAAGTGCCCCTGCAATTATTATTGAAATAATAAAAAGGATAAGTGATTTTCCTAATCCTGTTACTACTGATATTGCTTTAGGTACATATTGCTTTAGCTGAGGTGCAAACTTTGTTATAAAATCCTCAATACTATTTGATGCAAGCAACCATATATTATAAATAGGTTCACCTGTAATTTTCCATTGAGTAATATTTTTAGGAGGTGCCGGAATAATAGAGTTGCCTGCTTTAACCTGTTCTGCAATATGTTGAATTCCATGTGCTGTTGATTCAACAAATATAACCGAAGGTACTATTAATAGTGATAGAAGCACAAGTGTGATTATTATTGATGATAGTTTTTTTCTATCTCCCAGTAGCGATGATAGCTTTTTATGCATGGGAAATATGGCTACTGCAATTATAATACCCCATAAAAAAGGCAGTATAAATGGTTTAACTATATCAAACGACCAAACTAAAAGCAGAGCTATAAAGCCTATTCGTAAGGCAGTGTAAATTGAGCGATTGTAATGTTCTTCGTTATTTTGCATTTTTTTGATTTGTAAGTTAATTATTAAAGTTAAAAAGTACCTACCTCTTTCTTTTGCGTTTTTTACCTTCCAAAAGCCATACAAATATACCTAGTATAATTGAGGTTATAATTAGTATCCACCAAGGTTTATTATTCTCTTTTTAGGTTTATCAATAAATTTATTGTTCTTTGTTTTTTAAAATAGCTTATAGTTTTATTCCACGTTTTTAAAATATAATGGTTTGTTACACAATTACAACTAATTGATTAATAATGCCTTGCAAAACAAATGTGAATTTAGCTACAACACAGAGTATCAAGATTATACATGCTTTATCTCACTACTTGATACTCATATCTAACGTACTATTGAAAATAGAAACTATATATTTTATTTTCTTATTACTTGACACACGTATTTCGGCCCTATTTTTCAGGAATCGATTTTCCGATTGAAGTTATAAAGTATCTAAATAATATTTCTCTATTACAACTTTTACCTGTTGATGTTTTTTCAATTTATCGTTTGTAGATATATCGTTTATTATTGCTACCATATGATATGATGTTTTATTTCCAACTCTTTTACAAAGTTCCTTAACTGTTTCACCCTCTTTAGCTTCTGCAATTTCAATATGCTTTACCCTAATAGACTTGGTCTCTTCTTTAGTTAAACCTCTTATACTTTCGGTTATATCTAATATAGTGATATTATCTTTTATATCAGACATTAAGCTAATATTTAGCATATAATTATCCCAAGGCATCCATATTTGGCTAACAAAAGATGTATCGTCATAAGATGGTTCTTCTAAATTAACCACATAGCAGTCAATATTATTAATTTTTACACCTCCTGATTTAACTATCATACTCCTATATTTTTTAGGAAAGTTATCTATAAAATTATCACCCATTTGTTTTGGTGTATGTTTTCTATCGGTAAATTGTATTACGTAAGCAGCATCTTTATGGGGGCTATATCCTGCAACAAGCGTATCTCTATTCTCTACTCTCCAATATATGGGGTATTTAACATAGATATTTTTACCAACATGGTAGAGTGTGTTGTTTATTAATATGCCTTTATTAGGACTTGAACCATAAATGATACCATCAAATTCGGCATTGAAATTATTGGTAATTTTATCTTGTTTATTGATAGTGACTGTACTTGCAATAGATTTAATATTTTCTTCTCTAATTGGAGTATATGGGTGATCTGCAAAATAGTTTTGTTTCTCCTTTTCACCTGTCAAAAGTTCAAACGTTTTCATCAATCTGTTTAATGCAGATATTAGAGCTAAAGGGTTATAACCAGCTTTTGCAGCCAAAGTAGCACCTAATTCATCAGCTTCTGTTTCGTATTTTCGACTGTAACCAGCAAAAAGCAGACTCTCTGAAGCTAATATTGGGTTTGTAATTGGAGTAAGTAAAGGTACTACTGCATTGGTAATTTTAATAGGTAAAGTTATTAAAGATGGTAAAACACGTTTGCGTACCTGTTGAACTGTATGTCTGTTATTTGAATGAATAATCTCATGACCTATTATGCCTGCTAATTCATCTTCACTCACAAGTATAGGTATTAAACTTGTAGTGATAAATATATGACCTCCAGGCAAAGCAAAGGCATTTGGAACTACATCTTTTACAATATAAAAATGGAAATCAAAAAGAGCTGAGTCTAATTGAGAAACTAATCGTTGTCCTACTTTATTAAGATATGCATTCATTGAGCTATCGTCATATAACCCAGATGTACTTTTTACCTGTTGTGAACTTTTATCTCCAATCTTTTTATCAAATTTTATAGACTGTCCAAACAGTGGATTTATGGCAATTAAGGCGATAATAATAAAAATACTTTTCATTTTTTTAGTTTAAAATTGTTATTCTCCTACTATATATTGTAATTATTTTATGCTTTGGTCAAATAAACAAGGTGTACCAGTTGTAATTAACCGTTACTATTTTGTTTCTAGTATTTCATTAATTATTTTTATCAAACCACATAAATTGATATGCCGCTATAAACGATGTAAAATCTGCACCATAGCGAGTTGATAAATCACTCGTTACACCCACTTTAAGAGCATTGTGATTATTTAGCTTAAATGCAAAAACAGCTCCAAGTCGCGAGCTTTTTTGCAAGTCGTTCTGTTCTACATCATTTAAAATTGTCTCACCCAAAAAGCTTCTTCCTATGGAAACAGCAACCCATATACCAGGTTTAAATATATAAGACACATGAATTTGTGTTGACAGTAAGGGTTTCTGCTCTACAATATTACCATTAAAGAAATCTTCATTTTTACTAAAAAGCCATGTATTAAAATGGAGTTCAGCATTTATCTTTTTGGTAAATGAGTATGATGCACCTATCCCCAATTTTGTTGACCACCTATTTGTACCAAGGTTTATTAACTTATCAGAATAGTATTGACCCAAAGGTGGGCGGACTCTTACCGATACTCCTAAGCTGAATTTTTTTGGTGGAGTTTTTATAAACTCTGACATATTTAATGGTGATCCACCTATTAAAATAATAGATAGTCTCATGAGTGGATCGCCAAATCCATTTCGTGAAGTAGATGAGTCGTTACCATTTACTAATGCATTAAAAGTTGCAAATGAGTATGGTGCTATAACATCAAATTTTGCTAGTTTATTAAATAATTTAAAACTACGTGCATAAGCTAAAACTATATTATCCATACTAGAATTCAAGTCTTCAATAGGAGCAGAATTATCTAGCAAAATATTTCCAACAGATCTTCCGTATGAGGCTACTATAAAATTACCCCCAGTTGGTATAGCTGATAAAGAACGAGGTTCTAAATCTTGTGCATACGATACTAAAATTTGTAGTGTTAGTATGGGTAATAATATTGCGTATTTTTTTAATGAATTCATATTATTAATACATGAATGATTTATTAAAACTTTTTACCAAAAGCAATTGACAAAGACCAAGTGTCTACACCCTCTTTAAAGTCAAAAAATATTCCAGGAGAAATTACCCAATCTCTCTTTAATTCAAATTCATACTCGGTACCAAGTCGCAAAATGCCTAAATTATGATGTTTTTCAATCTCAATACCACCACCGGCAAATATGTTTACTGATTTAATTGGTGAGTAAACAGCTATAGCAGCTATTACTAAAGCATTTTCTCTATTTAAATCTTTATTTATAAGTACATACTCTCCTAACTCTAAATCACTCATTATACCTACTTCCCATTGTTTTGCTACGCTATAAAAGTAGTCTAAACCTATTGACGGTACAAAAACACCCTCAGACTCGCTTGAACCTACAGTTCCGGCCGAAGGAATATAAGTATAGCCAAATGCTCCGGTAATAAGATGTTTTGTTTCACGCTCCTCTTCTTGAGCAAAACAATTGCCCAAAATGGTAATGAAAATAGTTAATAGTAATATCTTTTTCATATGGTTGATATTTGTGCCTAACTGATTGTTATTTACTACACAATTAAAGCATTCCTCGTGTGTGGCTTAATAATCATTTCAGCCATAGGCTGTTTCATAGGGTTGATATTTTTTTGTAAAAATGAGTAACTAAGAAAATTATGGATAAATAATAACGCCTTTAGTCTACTGCAACTAAATACTATATTGACAAATAAGCCACTTAGTGGTTTGAAACCTATAAGTGGCTTAAATTGATAATGTCATGAAAATTAGTTTATTAAAAATATATTCATAACTAATGGTTTTTAATCAATAACCTATTTAGGCAGTAGTATCTGTACCTGTAAACGAGTACTAAAACCTCCATAGTTATCAGGTTTAACTGCATTCCAAAATGCTTGAGCCTGAAGATTAAACGGTATCTTACCAATTCGTATAATCTTACCACCACCACCGCCAAATGGTACTATCCATTTTTGACCGTCAGTAGCTTCCCAATTAGCTGTAATAATTGGGGCAGATGATAAATACCATCCTTTAGGAAAGTTCAAATTAATGAAATATTGACTCATAAATGAATTTACATCACCATAATCTTTGCTGCCTGCAACAGACCATGTATTTGCTACAAGAAATCCATAAACCATTTTTTTACTCATTTTCAGTACCAAAAATGAGGCTCCAATACCAAATTTGTGCGATGAGAAATTATTATTTGTATTTATTAAAAATGATGGTCCTATACCCCATGTTAAACCATTTTTAGAAGTTGGAGAGTAAAAAAAAGTTGAGCTAATATCTCCAACTCCGGTGTTTGAACCACTTGTTTCACTGTAATCAGGTGAAGATACAATGGGTATAATAGTACGAGTAATCAAATGTCCATCAAAAAATGGTAAAACCGGTTGTATGTTAACAACATTAGAAGTTCTATCACCACTAAGTCCATTGCCAAATGTTGTATTGTTTT
>JAUZSW010914320.1:0-10107 GCA_034780735.1 Hyalogyrina grasslei
CTAAACACCTAAACACCTAAACACCTAAACACCTAAACACCTAAACACCTAAACACCTAAACACCTAAACACCTAAATACCTAAACAACCCAACAGACCTACTTAACAGCCTTCGAGCGCAGCTCTGAGTATCTTACGCCGCGTAGCTGTTTCTTCGGAAAGCCATTCTTAGCAAGATACCCACCGGCAGCTTTGCCTCGAAGCTTTGCCATATCACGGCTATAGGCGCTACTGGACGCACCCACCAACAGAACGCCTATCGAATCACCTTCGTTCATGCGATCGATCGATTTATCAAGCAACTTGCGAGACGCTTTCGTTAGCTCGGCTGAATTTGGATTAAAGCGAAGAAACACGAGCATACTGGTGGGCTTAAGTTTTTTAGCCATGCGCTTCACTGCCCCAGGAACGGGTTTAGTGTTAATAATTTCTACGCCGTTTTCAGTAATAATCCGCTTTTCTTTCGACGATTTAAAGAACGAAGGCATTTTCATTTTAGCCAGTGAAAAACTACCTTTGGAGATTCCAAAGTGTTTTGTTACGGCTACATCAAACGACCGCGCATCTTCGGTAAATTGGTTGAAGCCACCGCGCACACTGAAATCATTCGGTAACTTCCATTCGGCACCCAAGCCAAAGTAACCGGAAACGGAACCGTCTTCATCTAAACTGAGGTTGGTATCCCGACTCATCGAGCCAAGGCCTGCTTTAACAAACAGTTTAAGCTTAGGTAACTTCTCGGGTTTTGGCATAAAATCGTATTTTAGATTCACACCCAGGAAACTGTAATCGATACTGCCGGCATTATTAGGACCAATATCGGCGCTTCCCAGATCAGTCCATACGCCTTCAACGCTCATTTCCTCACTCAAACGCCGACCAAATAACAAGTTCAGTCCCGTCCCCCCCTTACCATCAAGGGTATAGCTAGAGGTTCCGGTACTCGGCTTTAGCGTCGACGATCCAAAGCCCAACCCTCCATACCAGATGTTTTCAGCTTGAGCGGTAACCGTTTGCGCCCACAAAAGAGGCAACAGGATGATAAGAGGGCGGCGAAATAACATAACAATCTCCAAAATTTTAAAGTCCTACATTCAAATTAATGGCCTTTCATCAGGCGGAACCTAACTCGGCCAGTTGATCTCCGTATCGATTGGAGCTTTCAAGCTTGATACCCGGCAAACCTTGCTCATGTGCTTTGGTGACAAACGCTAATACCTCATTTGCGGGTATCGGTTTACTAAAGAGAAATCCTTGCGCGATATCACAGAGCTGGGCGCGCAGAATGACAAGCTGAGTAATATTTTCAATACCTTCTGCAATGACCTTTAGGCCGAGCCCATGCGCCATCGTAATAATCGCATTGGTGAGCGCAGCATCATCTCTTTCATGTTCAATGTCGCGCACAAATGAGCGATCAATTTTTAAGTAATCAAGTGGGAAATGCTTTAGATAACTCAGGGATGAGTAACCTGTGCCAAAATCATCCACAGAGAGTTTCAAGCCCATTTCTTTTAGCTCATGCAAAGCCGTAATCGTGCCTTTTGTATCCCCCATTAAAATGCTCTCAGTCAATTCAAGTTCGAGATACTCCGGCGGCAGCCCTGTTTTCATAAGTACCTTTCTGACCTGGGACGAAAGACCTGGCCGACGAAACTGAAGGCCACTCAAATTAACGGCCATCGTCAAGGGATCAAACTCCTCCTCCCGCCAACTCACGGCCTGGGCACAAGCAGCTTCTAGCACCCATGCACCGATGGGGATAATTAAGCCCGTTTCTTCTGCCAGTGGAATGAACTCACCCGGTGAAACAAGGCCCAGCTCGGGGTTCTGCCAGCGCACCAAAGCTTCTAAACCCACCACCCGGCCACTGGTCATATCAATTTTTGGCTGGTAATGTAAAATTAATTCGTCACCCTCAATCGCTTTGCGCAGCCGCGCCTCCAAATTCAATCTCAGCATTGAGGTTGCGTTCATGGAGCCGGCGTAAAATTGAAACCGATTTTTACCCGCCTTTTTGGCAGCGTACATTGCCGTATCCGCATGCTTTAGCAGCTTGGCGGCATCCAACCCGTCATCCGGATAGATGGCAATACCGATACTGACGGAGGTAAAGAATTCATGCGAGGGGGCAGTGTCGTCTTCTGAGGTCGGTAAGTGAAAGGGCTCACTTAGATCATCGAGAATACGCTGCGCAATCAACGCAGCATCCTCAGAACTCGTAATCCCATTTAAGGAAATCGTAAACTCATCGCCTCCTAATCGTGCTACGTTTTCCGCAACCTCATTTCGCATGAGCACATCACCTGAACGCAAACCTAGCTGCAACCGCTCAGCGATTTCCTTGAGTAAATGGTCCCCAGCGTAGTGTCCAAGAGATGCGTTAATTCGCTGAAAGTTATCAACATCTAAGGAGATTACGGCTAGCTTTGAGTCCTGCTCCTTCGCTAATAGCAAGCCTTCATTGAGCTGCTCACAAAAAGCAGCGCGGTTATGCAGTCCGGTCAGGCTGTCAATATAAGCCAGCTTTCGAATCGTCGCGTCACGTTGTCGCGCTTCCGAAATATCCTCAACGGTGCCCGCCGCCCAAACGGGATTCGCATCGCCCATTGAGGTGACTTCGCCTTGTGCATGAACAACACGCACGGAATCGTCAGAATGAATAACGCGAAACTCAAAGTCATAGGGCTTGCCCTTTGTATTGCGGTCTTGGAGTATTCTTTGCACCCGCTCTTGATCACGCGGATGGATGCTACGGAACATTGATTCAATCCCCTTCCAATGCTCTTTGGGCCGCCCAAAAATGCGGCAAAGCTCGTCAGAAACGTAAATTTTATCTTCGACAATATCCCAGTCCCAGTAACCTAAACCCGCGATTCGCTGAACATCAGCAAGACGTTTCTGGCTCTCTGCAAGTTGCCGCGAGGTGTTCACAGCTTGATGGAGATGCTGCAGACGAGGGATTAACTCTAGCCAATTTACCGGCTGAACAACACAATCAATCGCGCCTTGTGCATAGGATTTTTTAATAAGTTCAGGATGACTTGCGGGAACGATGGAAATAACAGGAATACTTTCTCGACCAGGCTTTGTGCATAATTGGTCGCAATCAGGCGAGTGACCCTTCTCAGGCATCAATATAATGATATCGGATCGAATGGCCTCATTGTTAAAGCCACACAGCATGGAGCAGTGGGCCAGGTTATCTGGATCCTGAGTCCACAGCACAATATCCGGATCTGCCCGTCCAAGCTCATGTCTCGCCTCACGCGGATCGGCTACAGCGCAAACTGCAATACCGGCATCCTGAAGCATACTTTGCGCTTCCGCTCGCGCATCACCATCCGCGTCGATCAGAAACACTAGCAGGGGAGCAATCCCCTCTTCCTGTGGCATTTATTCCATCCGTAGAAATAGTATTTGATTTTTACCTGAACAGATAAAATGCAATTAGCGGGCCAAACTTAAAATAAAGGGGGCGTAGATAAAATGCCTGCGACGTCAATAAGATAGGACGTAGGAAAGATAAAACGGAGTTCTCAGTTAAAAGTGAGAGGGGGCGCTAATTTGCCGAACGGGGGAACGATCGGCTAACACTCTCCACCGTAGATTACGCGATTCCGCCCTTCGCGCTTACAGCGGTACAAAGCCTTATCAGCGGTTTCAATAAGCTCATTCGGAGAACAGGTCGACTGCCCGCAAGCGACACCCACTGAGACGGTAAAGTTGTACATGATCTCGTCTGAATCCCCGCGCTTTAGCTTAGAGCTTTCGATCGCTTCACGTATTTGCTCCCCCACCGCCATAGCACCAGCCTGCGTGGTGCCTCTGAGAATCACACCAAACTCTTCGCCACCGTATCGGGCAACAATATCGCGGCCTTTGACGGACTCGGTTAACGTATCCGCAATATATCGCAACACCCGATCCCCCACCAAATGGCCGTAATCGTCATTCACTTTCTTAAAAAAGTCGACATCAATCATGAGAAGCCCAACGTGACGTCCGAGACCTCGCGGCTCGCCAAGCGCTTTGATAAGACCTTCATCAAAGCTCTTACGATTAGCGACACCGGTAAGCGGATCAGTCAACGCTTGGGTGCGCACAATTTCGATATCCCTTTGTAATTGCTCAATCTCCAAGGCACCACTTTTGAGCTGCGTACTCAAAGCCTCATTGGAGATCAACATGGAATCCGACACCCGTAATAATTCTCTGACAATCGCTCTGAGGCCATGGACATCGCTATCAGAGTCACCCATCGCCGCCTTCGCGTTCTCCAAATGACGGCTGTACTGCTCAATATCCTCTCCGGATTCCTCAAACAGATTGGTCACTCGATCTAGCATATTGCGGATTTTTGCGCCTACCCGATCCAAACGATCAGCATCCGCACCTAGTATATGAATGCGAAACAAGCGTTCAGCTTGAATCGGCGTTGGCGACTTGCCATCTTCAGAGGCCTTGTCCAATTCATTATTAAGTTTTATGCTACGGCCCAGAAAATACTCATACCAGAGCGCGTAATTGATCGGATTTATGGGAATTCGAACCTGTGATAAACGAGGAATCACCATACGAATCAATTCTGCAGCCCGCTCAGTTGTTTCGGTATAATTCAGCATTGGGTAGATTAATTGTGGGTAAAATTAAGGTGCGAAAGAGCATTAACTCTAAGTGGATTTAAGTGTTTCCACAAGTAAGCCATTTTACACAAGCTTTAAGCCGCCACATAAAGCGTACGCAAACTTGCCCCAAAACCCTATTCAACGTAATCTTTAGCACCTTCCATAAGCCTAAAAGCACGCCCCTATGAACAACGCGACTCTGGAGTCCGCTCGGCATAATATGATCGAGCAACAAATCCGACCCTGGGATGTACTGGATCAAACAGTATTGCGGGTCATGGCTGACGTTCCCCGTGAACGGTTTGTTGCGCCCGAGCAGGAAAGCCTTGCTTTTATGGACATCGAGATTCCATTAGGTCATGGAGAGGCGATACTGTCGCCCAAGTTTGAAGGACGCGTGCTACAGGCGCTGGATATCAAGCCAACCGACGTCACGTTTGAAATAGGAACGGGTAGCGGCTACCTAACAGCCTGCCTGGCATCCTTAGGATCCAGTGTTTATAGCATCGAGATTCACGAAGACCTACATCAACAGGCTAAAACAAACCTGCGGAGTATGGCCATAAAAAACACAACACTGTGGAAGGGCGATGCCGCTCAAGGCTGGAAACAAGCACCGTGCAACTATGATGCTGTCGTGGTATCCGGATCAATACCTGACTATGACCCATGCTTTGAGCAGCAATTAAAAATAGGTGGACGATTGTTCATCGTTGTGGGAACCGCCCCCGTCATGACCGCTATGCTGGTTACCCGCGTGAATAGCAAGACGTTCTCCCGGACGCGATTGTTTGAGACCGATTTAAAACCGCTAGTGGGGCGAGAACAGAAACGCACGTTTGTACTCTAAGACGTCAATTCACAAATAGATATAGATCACCACTTTTAGATCGCAGCTGTTAAGATTTGCACAATTGCCTTCTTTTACCAACACCATACGAAACAGGAAGTCGTAATGAGAATATGGAAAATGGAAATACTGAACCCAGTATTCCGACAAAATGTAACGCTTCGCTCTATTCAACGAACGTGTCTTTTCGGAATGCTACTCATATTGAGTGGCCTTATTGTAAAACCAGTCGCGGCTGAATCACTGCAAGATATCTACCAACTCGCACTCACCGCCGACCCTACATTGGGCGCTGCGGAGGCCGAATACCAGGCGGCATTACAGGCGAAGCCGCAGGCTCGGGCGGCACTCCTACCGCAAATCAATGCGCAAGCCGGATATGACTGGCTTGATACTGAATTCGAATCTGCTGACATCTCACAGAGTGATAGTTATAAGCACGGGAGCTATGGCATTAACCTCAACCAGGTTATTTACGACAAAAGCAGCTGGGTCCGATTCGCCCAGGCTGATAGCCAGATCGCCCAAGCTGAAGCGCAAATATTAGCCGCACGGCAAGAGCTGATGCTACGCACGGCAGAAGCCTATTTTGATGCTCTGTCCGCAAAAGACAGCCTGGAGTTTGCAGAGGCCGAGAAAGAGGCCATTGCCAGACAACTGGAGCAGTCACGCGAACGTTTCGAGGTGGGTTTGATTGCGATTACGGATGTTAAAGAATCCGAGGCTCAGCACGACCTGGCCATCGCCGAAGAAATAGACGCACAAAATCAGCTCAATATCTCCGCTGAAAACCTCCAGGCTATCATCGGGCGTCTGCCGGAAAACCTTCAGCCGCTCAGTGAAAACTTTGAGCTGGTAACGCCCGAGCCTGCCAATATCCAAAAGTGGGAAGAATCAGCGCTGGACAATAGCCTGTCACTCAAAGCGGCTCAATTTGCGCTTGAATCTGCCCAAAAAGAAGTCGATCGGCGCCGCGCCGGCCACCATCCCACGTTGGGTTTGAAGGCGGAGTATGGCAACCAGGAAGATCGGGATAATACGGGCGGCTTTAATCGCGGCGATGCAACGAGTTCAAGTATTGGATTAGAATTTAGACTCCCTATTTACTCCGGCGGACTCACCCGCGCACAAGTGGCAGAAGCCACCCACTTACACACACAAGCGCGTAAGGGCTTCGAATTACAGCGTCGGGAATCGATACGCGAGACACGCGCCTCCTACCTCAATGTGATTGCAGGCATCAGTCGTGTCAAGGCGCTAAATCAAGCACTCTCATCCACCCAAACCGCCGCTGAAGCCGCACAAGCAGGCTTCGAGGTAGGCACTCGCACCGCCGTCGACGTGCTACTGGCTTTACGGGAAACTTATCGGGCAAAGCGTGACTATTCCCGCGCTCGTTACGACTATATTGTCAGCACATTTCGTCTCAAACAAGCGGCTGGCACACTCACCGCTCAAGACATCGCGGAAATCAACCAGTGGTTATAAGACCGCGTTAAGATCGCGTAGAGTAGACTTTTCTCGGCGCTATCCGGAAACAGTATTCACAAGACATAACTCAGTAGTAATAACCTATAGAGAGGCCCGGACATGAGTCCACTTTGCCGTCAAAAGGACAGCCTGTTACTTTGCATTGATATACAAGAGCGATTATTACAAGCCATGGTAGAACCCGCACGCGGCCGTATGATTGAAAACACCGTACGCTTGCTTAAAACAGCGGAGCTACTTTCGATTCCGGTCATTTATACCGAGCAGTATCCGCAAGGGCTGGGTGCCACGGTTGATGAAATTAAGAAATTTATTCCTGAAGGTAGCCAGTCTTTTGAAAAAACCGGCTTTTCCTGCTGTGCAACAGAAAGCTTTCAGAAAGCCGTCCGCGACGCCCACAAGCGACAGATTATCATCACCGGCATGGAAACACATGTCTGTGTTATGCAAACGGCTTTAGAGCTACAAGAGGATGGATTTGAAGTCTTTGTTGCTGATGATGCGGTTTGCTCGCAAAAAATGGCGCATTGGAAAAGCGCCCTGAATCGAATTCGGCAAACCGGCATCACTGCAGCCCCGACTGAATCACTCTTATTCGAATGGCTACGCGGCTCCAGCCATGAACACTTCAAAATGGTGTCGGGATATCTGCGCTAGGCTTAAAGGAACATTGCAACAACGCACACCCATACCTCTTGAAACACTGCGCCCTGGATACTGGCCACTCTGGCTGGGCCTGGGCCTGCTCTATCTCTGTATTCAGCTACCTTGGCGCTGGCAAAGCACAATAGGTCACGGCATTGGGCGGCTTATATATCGCATCGCCGGAAAAAGACGGCAGATTGCGAATACGAACCTGCGCTTGTGCTTTCCTACTTTGAGTGACGTTGAACGCGAGCAACTGTTACAAGAACATTTTAAATACGTGGGTCTGGCGGTAATAGAGTCCGGACTATCATGGTGGGGAAGCCCCGCACGCTTGCCAAAGCTCGGGCGAATAACGGGGATGCAACACCTTGAAAAGGCATTGCAGCGCGGTAAAGGCGTCATCCTACTGACTGGCCACATGACGTCTACCGACCTTGGTGGCAAAATACTGGGCATCGCGCTCATGGATACCGACCACCCCATTCAAGCCATGTATAAGCCTGCCCACAATGTGCTGATAAACACGATGATGGTACGCGGCCGTGAGCGGCAGGCACGGCGCTTATTTAAGCACCGGGATATTCGCAGCTTTATTCGCGGGCTGCAGGAAAACTTACCCAGCTGGTACGCCCCCGATCAGGACTTTGGCTTGAAACAAAGCGTGTTCACAGACTTTTTCGGCGTCCCCACTGCGACACTCACAACCACCGCTCGAATTGCAGCAAAAACCGGCGCAGCAGTGGTGCCCTACTTTCCCATTCGTCTAGACAAGAATCAGGGATTCGAAATACGCATATTACCCGAGTGGAAAAATTATCCTAGCGGCGATGATGTCATCGATGCCCGTCGCGTCAATGCCGCTATCGAAAAAGTCGTGCAAGAATTCCCCGCCCAGTACCTGTGGATGCACCGGCGCTTCAAGACGCGACCTGAAGGGCTCGCCCCAGTTTACTAAAAGCCTCGACTATTCAGACAAAGGTTAATCTATCGTGGATAAACTTGTAAGAATTCCAAAGAGACCCAACAAGGTTATGAAAATAAGATTTGCAACCCTTCTCCTGCTGGCTTGCCTTGGATCTGTCAGCATCGCTTCCGCCGCCCTCCCCCCTGCCTTTGAGGCAGTCTACCGGGTACGCAAAGCCGGTATGACACTGGGAAAGGTGACCGTCAGATTAAGCTACGACAACGGTCAATACCGCTACAAGAAACGCACCACCACCAAAGGCTTACTCTCGGTTTTTCGTAAGGATATTATTACCGAACTAAGCATCGGGAACGTTAACGGTGACAGACTCCAGCTTAATGCCTACAACTACCACCTTGATCGTAAAAAGAAACCTCGTAAAACCTCAATCCATGTCGATGGAAACAAAGCAACAGGCCAGCACAGAGGGCAACCCTACGCACTTGAAATCCCGGGGGGAGTACTCGACCGCGCCTCAATCGAATTAGCATTGATGCGCGATGCAGCCATGACACCTTCACCTCCACTCGAATACTCTGTCGTGGACAAAGGTACCTTAAAAACCTATCGTTTCAACAAAGTAGAAACTAGAAAAGTTAAAGTACCTGCGGGAAAGTTCGAATGCATCGAATATCAACGCGGGCGTACATCAGACAAACGCGCCACCTCCCTCTGTCTCGCTCCAGAAGCTGGCTACCTACCTGTTTACGCGACCCACCGCGAAAAAGGGACCAAGTTTATTTTGGAGCTGGTGAGCTACCAGCTGCGAAAGTGATCCATGAATTACAAAATTATCCCAGTCACCTCATTCGAGCAAAACAGTACCCTGCTCTATTGCGATAAAACGGCAGTAGCTGCCATTGTAGATCCCGGCGGTGATATTCCTCTTATAGAAGAGGCCGTTCAGGAGGCGGGCGTTTCACTAGAAAAAATACTCGTTACTCATGCGCATATCGATCACGTTGGAGCTGTCTCGGAACTTGCTGAGAAATATCAACTGCCGATTATCGGCCCTCATCGCGACGATCAATTCTGGATTGACGCCTTACCCCAACAGAGCGAAATGTTCGGTTTCCCCGCGAGCAAAAGTTTCACTCCGGATCGCTGGCTAGAGCATGGCAACCAGGTCAGCGTTGGCGAAACACCATTGGAAGTCATACATTGTCCAGGACACACACCCGGTCATGTTATTTTTTATTCTCCAAAGGATAAGCTGGCGATCGTCGGCGACGTACTGTTCGCCGGCTCCATCGGACGAACCGATTTCCCACAAGGCAATCACGACGACTTGATTCACGCGATACGTGAGCGCCTCTTGCCACTAGGTGATGATATTAAATTTATTCCTGGACATGGACCAATGTCCAGTTTCGGTGAAGAGAAACGCAACAACCCTTTTATCTGACTCCCAGGCTTTAGTAGGTTGAAGGCAAAAAACTTTGTTTCTTTCATCAGTGTTCCCATTGAAAGAAGCAATGGCTAAAAATTTCCCAAGATTCCCCCTGTTCTGAGAGCGCCACAGGTAG
>JAUZSW010915431.1:0-10097 GCA_034780735.1 Hyalogyrina grasslei
CAATTAATTGGATTCGGAACTTTCTCTATTAGTGCAAGAGCTGCTCGTACAGGTCGTAACCCACAAACTGGTAAAGAAATTCAAATTGCTGCTAAAAATGTAGCTAAATTCAAAGCTGGTAAGTCTTTAGGAGAAGCTGTAAACTAAGCCACATCAAAAATAAAATAAAAAAGCATCTCTGTATAAGAGGTGCTTTTTTATTTTATATACATCTGTTTATTAATAGACTTTAAAATTCAGTAAATATGAAACAACAGAAAATAATAGAATAATACCTTCTGACAACACTTTATATTTTAAATGAAAGAGATAAAAACTAACACCAAAAATATAGCACGATTAGGTATTTCGCTAATCTTAATAGGTATTTTAAAAGGATATATTACAAATCCACTTACATTTATAATAAAATCGAAATTTACATTTAAAAAATATAGAAAGAATATAACTATAGACTTACCATCTGACTTTATTAAATCAACTGGATTAATAGCTTGGATTTATATTAGGCTAAGTAATAAAATTGGAAAAGAAAAAGCATTTGAAATAATACGTGTAGCTATATTAACTTCAGGATTCGCTATTCAACAAGCCAACTTTAGAAATGTTGAAGCACAAAGATCTTTTAAAAATTTAAAGATATATCAGAAAATAGCTAATAGCGAAGGGAGTACAAAATTAAACACAGTAGATATAATTGAAGATACTGAGATAAGATATGAATTTAGAGTAACACGATGTGTATTTTATGAATTATTTAATTACTTACATGTACCAGAGTTAACTTCAATAATGTGCTCTGTTGATAATGCTATTTTTAATACCTATCTGCCAGAAAAATTAATTTTTCACAGAGATGGATTAAATAAAACAATATATGATGGAAATAAATATTGTAATTTTGTAATAGAAAATAAAAGCATACAACTTATCTAATAATCAATAATTTACTGATTATTTAGGAGTTTTTTAATAACTAGATATAACGAAGACAGTACTGCGACTACAGACATAATTATTGTCCACAATGGGAATTCGCGTATACTATTTTCGTCAAGTTTATATCCTACAAACCCTCCTAAAACAATAATGCCAAGCATCTCGAAGGCTAACCCCGAAAACTTGGCAAAATAATACATTTGTGATTTCTTAGAATCTCTATTTCTTAATTTTTTCATCCATTTTAGGTGGAGTTGGAATTGAGGTTACTGAACCATTATTCATATTACAATTTCCAGTAAAGTTAGCACCTGGCTCGATGGCTAATTTTTTAGTTTTAATATCACCAATAATTGACGATGTCTTTTTTAATGATAAAAGCTCGCCAACATTAATTTTACCTTCAATTTTACCTTCAACCTCTGAATTTTTACAAGTTACTTCGCCTTTAATGGTACCTGATGTTCCTATTACTACTTTACCCTGAACAATTAAATTACCTGTTAAACCACCATCAATTCTAATATCGCCAGAACAATTTACATCACCTGTAATATGTGTTCCTATACCAATAATATTAATTTGTCTCTGTTCAGTTTCTATAGTTTTAGCCATGGTTGTATATTTTAAAAATTATTTTATTTTAGTGCTAAGGTAAAAATATGCTTTTGCCAAATATAGTGATAATTATATTTTATCACCATCATATCCCCACTTTAGATAAACCGAACCCCAAGTAAAGCCAGCACCAAAAGCTGATAATATTAAGTTATCGCCTTTTTTAAGTTCTTTTTCCCACTCCCATAAACATAACGCAATAGTTGCACTTGTAGTATTTCCGTACTTCTTAATATTTATCATAACCTTTTTAGGGTCAAGCCCCATGCGCCTTGCTGTAGCATCGATAATACGTAAATTTGCTTGATGAGGTACTAAATATTTTAGATCATCGGCTGTTAAATTATTACGTTCCATTATTTCAACCGAGACATCGGCCATTTTTGACACAGCATTTTTAAATACTGGCTGTCCATCTTGAAAAACAAAATGTTCGCGAGCATCAACAGTTTCGTGCGATGATGGTTTGCGAGAACCTCCAGCTTTTTGGTGTAGATATTTACTTCCACTTCCGTCAGAGCGTAGTATGTGATCAATAACACCTATATCTTCGGTAGTTGGCTCAAGTAAAACTGCTGCACCTGCATCTCCAAAAAGAGTACATGTTGTTCTATCGGTATAGTCAATAATTGACGACATTTTATCGGCACCAACTACAACTACTTTTTTATACTGTCCCGATTCTATAAATTTTGAAGCAGTTGTTAATGTTAGAATAAAACCTGAACAAGCTGCATTAACATCAAAATGAAAAGCATTTTTAATACCTAATTTATCAGCAATAAGATTTGATGTGCCAGGAAAAGGCATATCTGGAGTTATTGTTGCACAAATAAGTAGGTCGATATCATCAACCGATGTTTTTGTCTTCTCAAGCAATTGCTCAACAGCTTTTGCTCCCATAAAAGAGGTGCCTTCGCCCTCCTCTTTCAAGATACGACGCTCTTTAATACCAACACGAGTCATTATCCACTCGTCTGAGGTATCAACCATTGTGCTTAATTCGTGATTATCTAAGATATAATCAGGCAAGTACGCTCCAACTCCTGTAATTACTGCATTAATTTTTGACATTATTGATATGTTTCAATTTGTTTTTGTGATTTTTTACTCCTATTGCAATTAACAAAAGAGGTCAGATAATCAACAAATAATCTGTTACAATAAATATTCGTTCTGATATCAATATATAAACCTAGCACCTAAAATCATGTCTCAGGTGCTAAATTAGCATTTATATCAGTAAATTTTCAAAGTTAGGTTAGTTTTTTACGACTATCCCCAAACTATGCTTCTACCTGCTTATCAACAGCAAGTTTACCACGATAAAATCCACACTCAGGACATACATGATGGTATTGAACTGCTGTACCACAGTTTGAACATTGTGCTATTGTAGCTGCTACTGCTTTATAGTGTGTTCTTCTCTTATTTCTTCTCTGCTTCGAAATTTTGTGTTTCGGATGTGCCATTTTCTAACCTCTTTAAATTAATTAATTAAATCTTTCAACTTATCCCATCGGGGGTCAGTTACTTTATTCTTATCGTTATTATCTTCTACAATTTTATCTAACCTTGCAAGCATGTCAGGGTTGCAAAGTGAGTTTCCATCTTTATCATCGAGATGGAACTTCTGAATTGGCAAACTTAATTTTATATATTCATAAATATATTTGTCCAATAGTAATGTATCTTCACTTTGAGCTAACTTAACCAATTCATCAGACACCTCCTCCGATTGAGTTCCAAACTCAAAAAGCAGCTTGCCTTTATAGTCTATTGATATATTCAAATCGTCTAAACATCTATCGCAAGGCGCAATTACCACGCCTGAGATATTAAAATCTACCTCAATACCTGTTGACCGTTTTATTAAATCGATATCAACAATCAGCTTACCTTGATTTATATCACTATCTTCAAATAATGCAAAGAACTTATCATCAATATTAAACTTAAATTGATGATTACCATTTTCCAACCCCTTAAACGGAATTTCACAATTCATCTTTTCTTCTATTTTAAAAATCCGCACAAAAGTATAATTTAAAGTGCAAATAAAAAAAAATAGCTGACAAATTTATGAGTAATTATAGTTTTTACCTAATAAAGCAGCAAAATAATTGTATTTATATCACTAATCGGTTCAATTTTAATGAAAAAAGACTCTTAGCTCGGTATTATTTAATAGGCATTCTAAAAGGTTATCGAACCGTTGAAGTTCAAAATGACGAATTTGGGAGTATGTATAAGTGTTATTAAACTTTATTATTTAATGACTATCCCTATGATTACATAAGCTCTATTTATATAAAAAAATTTGTTTATTCGTTTATTTGTTGAATTGGTTTATGTAGTTATAATTAATACTATTGAACAACAATATGGTTATTGTTCAATTTTTTGTGGTAAACAGTTAACCAAATAAACATTTAAACAGGCTACCTTGAAATAATATGCATTGTTAGGTTTGGGCACACATAAGGATAACCATTTATTTAATCATGATTTCTTCATCACATTAGTGATAATTGACAAAATTATATACCATACTATTACTAATGGAATACCTGCAAGTTGAAAAAACACAATAAATGCAAGACAACCCGCCAAAAATATAAACCTACTTTGATTTTGAGCTAATTTTAGGTTTTTAAACTTGAGCGAAAACATTGGCAACTCTGCCACCAATAGCAAACTCATTACCAATGATAGTACTAAAATGAATATCTGATTTGTAACCATTTGAGCAAAAAACGAATTGCCATAGAAATGAAGTATAAATGGGAATGATGCCCAAACCATTGCATTTGCAGGTGTTGCCAATCCGATAAAAGACTCGGTTTGACGAGTATCGACATTAAACTTTGCCAAGCGTAAGGCCGAAAAAATTGTTATTATAAATGGGAAGAATACAATAAATTGCTGTAAAAATGGGGCTTCAATTAACGAAAAATTAGGTAACTGATTGCGTAGTATTACATGGGCAATTACTGCAGGTGCCAATCCAAAACTTATCATATCGGCAAGTGAATCGAGCTCTTTACCCATATCGGAATAGGCATTTAGTAAACGTGCACTCATGCCATCGAAGAAGTCGAAAACTGCAGCAATTAAAATTAAAATGCCCGATAAAACTAAATTACCCTCAAAGGCAAAAACTATTGATAAACTGCCCGAAAGTACATTTAACGATGTTATTGCATTGGGCACAAACGAAAATAAACCTTTATTAATCATGATACAATATTTTGTGCAAATATATACATTTTTGACAGTAACCTTTATTTAGTTGATAAAACATGCACAATTATTACTATCCATTTCATATTTTTACACCCAAATATGAAGATATTACAAACCTTATTTATTACTATTCTGCTTATTATATTTTTGCAGAGTGTCTCTTATTCGCAGGTAGCGCCTAAATACTCCAACGAATTTTTATCGATTGGAATTGGGGCACGGTCATTTGCAATGGCAAATTCGACAGTAGCTTCAATTAGTGGTGTAAACTCAGTTTATTGGAACCCCGCAGCGTTAACAGGGCTAAACAAGAATATAAATTTAGGATTGATGCACTCTGAATATTTTGCAGGCTTAGCACAATACGATTTTGGTGCTGTAGCATTTAAAATTGATGATATCTCATCTTTTGGCGTGTCATTTATAAGGTTTGGAGTTGATAATATACCTAATACTATCGACCATATTTACAATGATGGAAACATACGTTTCGATCGGATTAAGCCCTTCTCTGTAGCTGATTATGCTGTAACATTTTCGTATGCACGTAAAATGAGTATTGAGGGATTAAGCGTGGGTGGAAATGCAAAAATTATTCGTCGAGTTGGGGGCGATTTTGCCAGTGCTTGGGGGTTTGGTATAGATGCTGCTGCACTTTACACTTATAAAAGCTGGATTTTTGGATTGATGGCTCGCGATATTACCACTACCTTTAACTCGTGGACATTCTATACCGATGATTTAGCTGAGGTTTTTGAGCTTACCGGTAATGAAATACCCACAAACTCGACAGAAATTACTCTACCAAAGTTTATTTTGGGGGCTGCGTACAATTACAATTTTGCCGATAAATTCGGCGTACTTGGCGAGGTAAATATCGATATATCTACCGATGGTAAACGAAATGTACTAATTAAGGGTGACCCATTAAGTATAGACCCCCATTTGGGATTAGAGTTTGATTACAACAAGTTAGTTTTTTTACGTGCAGGTGTGGGTAATATACAAAACGAATATGCTATTGATGGGGCAAAATCGACAACCATGCAACCAAACATGGGATTGGGTATAAAATACAAACAATTTACCATTGATTATGCTTTAACAGACATAGGTAATGTGTCGGCTGCCGGATATTCACATGTATTTAGCCTTAGCTATTCGTTTGATAAGTTCGACTTAAATGTAAAATAAAATACTATTGGTAGAATAAAAATAACTGCATTATAGAAACCTATAATTTGATTTTTCATAGAACTAAAAAGGGCTAACTCAAAGTTTTGAGTTAGCCCTTTATATATTATAATATAGATAGTAACTACTTTGTTACAGCAGCAATACCTGGCAATGTTTTTCCTTCAAGAAACTCAAGCGATGCACCACCACCTGTTGAGATATGGCTCATTTTATCAGCCAATCCGCTTTGGTTAACAGCAGCTACCGAGTCGCCACCACCAATAATTGATACTGCATCGGCATCAGCCACAGCTTGACAAACACCAAAAGTACCTTTTGCAAAGTTTGGCATCTCAAAACAACCCATTGGGCCATTCCAAACAATAGTTTTTGCTTTTGCTATCTCGTTAGCGTATGCTTTAATTGTATCAGGTCCAACATCTAAGGCCATTCTGCCCTCTGGAATATCAGAACCAACTACCTCAATACTTGCATCGTTAGCAAAGTTATCGGCAGCTAAATTATCTGATGGTAACATAAATTTAACACCTTTAGCTTTTGCGTCAACTAAAATTTGCTTAGCAGTGTCAAGTAAATCATTCTCAACAAGCGAATTGCCTATTTCATGACCTTGTGCTTTTAAGAAAGTATAAGCCATACCACCACCTATTAAAACGGTGTCAACTTTTTCGATTAATGATTTTAAAACCTCAAGCTTACCCGACACTTTAGCACCACCAACAATTGCAATAAATGGTTTTTGTGGGTTGGCAACAGTCTCACCCAAAAACTTAATCTCTTTTTCTAAAAGAAATCCAGCCATTGAATCGTCAAAATATTGAGCAATTACAGCAGTAGATGCGTGCGAACGATGAGCTGTTCCAAAGGCATCGTTAACGTAAACATCGCACCCTTCAGCTAATTTTTTAGCAAAAGCTGGCATTCCGTCTTTGTCTTTGTTCTCCTCTTTGTAAAAACGTAAGTTCTCTAAAAGCAAAACTTCGCCTGCCTTTAAATCTTGCTTTGCTTTCAAAACATCGTCGCCAATACAGTCGTTAACAAACTTCACATCAAAACCTAACTGCTTTGATAGTTCAGCAACAACATGCTTTAATGAGAATTTATCTTCAGGTCCGGTTTTTGGACGACCCAAATGCGACATTAGAATTGCAGAACCACCGTCAGCAATAATTTTTTTGATTGTAGGTAGAGCTCCAATAATACGAGTATTATCAGTTACCTGAAAATCAGCATTTAAAGGCACATTAAAGTCAACACGTACGATTGCTTTTTTACCTTTAAAATTGTAATCATTAATGTTTGCCATGATATATAATTTTAAGATTATTATTTTTTTAATTTAAGCCACAAATATAAAAAATCTGTTTGTTATTTATGGTTAAAATCACACTTAATTAGGTGTAAAACAGAGCAATCGTTTGCAGAGGTGCAAAATATATAATACTATAACAATAGTTCGTTAAGTTTTTCTAATATGTTGATTTTTAGAATATTGCTTATTGACGGTAATTTATCTATATGTCTGAATGTCAGTATTATGAGTTTTTTCTTGATACTTGATACTCATTTTCTAACGTACTATTGAATTAAGAACACCCAAATTAATCTGTGTGTGCTTAATATTTAATAGTTGTTAATTGTGAGATAAGGCTATTGAAATTTAAAGAAATACTAATTGAAAATCAAACTATTTTTGAATTTTATTTATATTTTTATTACGTAACTTCGTAACCCAAAACTTCGTAAAAG
The DNA here is from genome assembly GCA_034780735.1 of Hyalogyrina grasslei. Taxonomy (NCBI): domain Eukaryota; kingdom Metazoa; phylum Mollusca; class Gastropoda; family Hyalogyrinidae; genus Hyalogyrina; species Hyalogyrina grasslei. Next base: position 7,750 of record JAUZSW010915431.1, read on the forward strand.
TGCTAGTTTATATATGCGATTTGTTATTGTATAATGTTGTTATATTTACTGATTGTAAGAGAGTTATCAGTCAATCTTCTTTATTTTAATTAGCTCTAAAATAATTTCCACAGTCTGGTTAGGACTGAAATTTTTCCGGTTAAGTGTAGCATCAAAAAGGTAATCTAAATTGATATGTTGTTTTTCAAGGAATTGATAGAATAGTTTATATCGTTTTTCGTCAGTATCTATTGCCCACTCTTCTGCAATTTCTATATCAACCTTTCTATTTTTCATTATGTTGTTTATGCGCCACATAAATGGAGCAGTAAGTCTTATGTTTAGTACGTTAGATTGTTCTTGGAGTATGGCGCCACCAGCTCTACCTATTAAAATAATATGCCCTTGATTGCACATTGATGTCATAACTTCTTTAATTGTATTTTTAATCTGTAAATTGTTTACATGAGTTTTGCTAAAAGCAACAAACATATCAATAAACATCGATTTCTCTTCGCCTTTATAAAAATGTTCAATTTTTGAAGTGGAAAGATTTAGTTCTCTTGCTGATTTTTCAAGTATCTCCTTGTCAATACATCGCCATTTATTTTCAGAATCTATTCTATTGAGCTCTTTTTCGAGCATTAATCCAATTTTTTTCGCTTCACAACCCGATTGTCTTGATATAGTAATTACCGGACCAAATTTCGATTTCTTTTCCAATGAGCTATCAGAGCTTTTGTACCTTTGTTCAAAATATTTGAATAGAATATTATCCATATTATTTGATTTTAAAGATTAGGTATTACGATATATTTCTCTATTTACGTTGTAGTTATTTATGCGTGCTTATTGAATTATTAACCTTAAGGGGTAGTGTTTTATACATATTAAATTGAAAAATTCTAATTATGTATCTAATTTACAACAACCTGAAACAAAAGTCAAGAAAAGTGTTAAATATTTTTTCTTGTTGGTTAAATATGCAAGTAAAACTATTAATTTTGTCGATATAAAATAAAATATATAATGAGGGTTTTGTTAGGCATGAGTGGAGGTATTGATAGTTCGGTAGCTGCAATTCTATTAAAAGAAAAAGGGTGCGATGTTGTTGGTATAACATTGCGTTTGTGGTCTGAAGCTGATAAAGGTGGAAATAATGAAGTGCCGGATTATATTAAAGAAGCAAAAGAGCTTGCATCTGTAATTAATATTGAACATCATGTTTTAGATGTTAGAGCTGAATTTTACGATTCTGTAATTAAGTATTTCAAGAGTGAATATCTAAAAGGTAAAACACCTAACCCTTGTGCAAAATGTAATGTGGTGCTAAAATGGAAAAAATTAAACGAATTTGCTAAAGAGAATAATTGTGATTTTATAGCTACAGGTCATTATGTTAATAAAATAAAAATTAATAACTATTATTATATAACAAAAGGAGTTGATGCTGATAAAGAGCAATCATTTTTTTTGTGGGGACTTAGTCAAGAGATTTTATCAAAAGCAATATTTCCTCTTGGAGATTTATTAAAGAATGAAGTGAAGAGTATTGCTAATTCGAATGGGTTCTATAAATTAGAAACTAAAAAGGAGAGTACAGGAGTGTGTTTTATTGATGGTAATAAGTATCAACCATTTGTAAAAAGAATGTTACAAGATGATAATAAACTGCCTGTGCAAGGTAATTTTGTAAATGAGAGTGGTGAAATACTTGGTAAGAATAGTGGCTTTCCGTTTTATACTGTAGGACAGAGAAGAGGATTGGGGTTTTCGCCAAACAAACCGTATTATATAACAGAAATTAATGTTAAAGCAAATAGTATTAAATTAGGACATAGGGATGATTTGTATTGCCATGAAATGATAGTTGAAAACTATAATATTATAGATAAGGCCGACTTTAATGCTGAGGTTATAACACGTATTAGATACAGAAAACAAGCTGCACCAAGTATTGTTGAGTTTATTGATGATAAATTCCTAAGAGTTAAATTTATTACCCCCGAATGGAGTATTGCTCCAGGTCAAACAGCTGCTTTTTATATTGAAGAAAGATTGTTAGGAGGGGGATTTATAGTAGGATAATACTATGAGAATCGGCTTTGTAAATTAGAACTATCAGAATAATAGTTCCAATTTATATTATGCTATTTTTCAGATAATAAATAAAGAGTATTAAAGTCTTACTTAAAATTAATTTTATAGTTAATTACTAGGTATATCTTTATTTATATTTCGAGTATTGTATTATCTATATTGTTGAATATTAGATATGTAGGTTGTGTATTTATGTTTTGTTTAAATTATCTTTAAATAGAAATATTTATAATTTGAGTATTGTGTTTTTTATTTCGGTGGTAAATATT
>JAUZSW010916542.1:0-10093 GCA_034780735.1 Hyalogyrina grasslei
GCCTCAAATCGTCGCCAAAGGTCAAACTCGTATTACAGGCATGGATAATCAAGTGTTAACGCTTTATGCCAAAGGCATGAGTACACGCGATATTAGCAGTGCTTTTGAAGAGATGTATGGCGTAGAAATCTCAGCAGGTCTTATCTCTAAAATCACCAACCATGTTATGGAGCGTGTGATTGAATGGCAAAATCGCCCGCTGGATGCGGTTTATCCTATCGTCTACCTAGACTGTATCGTCCTTAAGATACGCCATGAAAAGCGGGTTATCAACAAAGCCATTTACCTTGCGCTTGGCATCAATATGGAGGGTCAAAAAGAACTCTTAGGCATTTGGATTGCAGAAACTGAAGGGGCTAAATTCTGGCTATCGGTACTGACCGAACTTCAAAACAGAGGCGTAGAACAGATACTGATTGCCTGTGTCGATGGGCTTAGTGGCTTTCCTGATGCAATCAACACCGCTTTTCCCGACGCTAAGATTCAATTATGTATCATTCACATGGTCAGAAACTCAATGAAGTATGTGGTATGGAAAGACTACAAGGCTGTTACAGCGGATCTCAAACGTATTTATCAGTCACCTACGGAAGAAATTGCTCATGCCGAATTAGATAAATTTGCACAAATCTGGGATGGGAAATATCCTCAAATTAGCCGATCATGGAACAATCATTGGCCTAACCTGATTACCTTCTTTGACTATCCAAAAGACATCAGAAAAGCCATCTACACGACTAATGCTATTGAGTCATTGAACAGTGTTATTCGCAAATCAGTGAAGACACGAAAGCTGTTTCCTAATGACGAAGCGGCCTTGAAAGTTGTCTTTCTTGCGGTGCAGTCTGCATCCAAAAAATGGACGATGCCGATACAAAACTGGAAACTGGCAATGAATCGCTTTATGATCGAATTTGAAGAGCAATTAACTCCGTATCTTTAGTGGGGAGTTACACAGAATTATTTACAGGCTCATTCTTTACGCTGCAGCACTCGTTTTAAAGTTACTGACTTTCTCGCGTATAGACGCAGTGCCACTATCAATGTTCGCGCTAGCTTCTGCGGTTAATTCAACCAATATGACATTTTTCTGAGTTGCAGAACTCACTTCTTCCATCGCATGGTTAATATTATGAATGCCTTGGCGCTGTTGCTCGGTTACATCCTTGATATGCTCAACCTTGGAATCTATATCTCCAACGGCTGACAAGATATGCTGAATGCTTTCGTCAGTTCTAGACAGATGCTCGCTGCCTTTGCGGATACGACCTACGGTTTCATCAATCAAACCCTTAATCTCATTTGCAGAGGCCGCACTTCGTCCTGCAAGATTGCGAACTTCACTGGCAACGACGGCAAAACCAGTCCCCTGCTCTCCAGCACGAGCCGCCTCAACGGCTGCATTCAGTGCCAGTAAGTTAATCTCAAAAGCAATTGAATCAATCAGCGTATTCACTTCCAGTATTTTTTTGCTGGATTCTTCGATATCACCCATAGCGATGACCGTTTCATCCAAACGCTGCTTCCCTTGCTTGGCATATTCATCAGCTTTTAAGCTCGATTCTAAAGCATTTCCAGCAGCGCTTTGAGTCAAGACGACCTTCTCTGATACTGCCTCAAGGAGTTCGGAGGTGCTTTGCAAAGAAACGCTTTGTTGCTCAGTTCGTTGGGCCAGCGAATGATTTTCACTTGTCAGTTGCTGGGTAAGATCCCCCAGTTCACTAGCATTGCTTTGAACCGATGACATCGTTTCTTTTAGCGTTTCGACAAATCCGTTAAAGCTTTCTGAGAGGACTTTAATTTCGTGGATACTCGCATTCGGCAATCGCTGGGTTAAATCGGCTTTTCCACTATTAATGACCTTCATGGCTGAAACCACCCTAGCCAAAGGCTTGCTGATCCACTGAAATATCAAAAATCCTAGCCCAGTTACCGTCACCATGGAAACAAGAATCACCAGATTAATCCAAAATTGCGATTGTTGAATCGCGGTATTGGCTGAATGGCTTGTTGTTTGAGCAATCTTTTGGTTGATCAAAGACAAGTCATTCAAAGCACTACGCATATTGCCAGTAAGATCCTCAACCTGTTTCGCAATAATTTGCTCTTCGTGTATAGAATCGAGCATTTTTGCACGAAGCTGAATAACAGATCCTTCAGACCCGGAAAGAAGCTCAGAGAATCGAGTGAATAGCGCTTGTAGTTCTACGACTATTGGGTTTATTTTTTTATGCCCGGCGAACTCACCTTCGATTGAAGAAAGTAATTTTGTTGAACTAGTTAACAATTGATTTGCTTTATTTTCTTTAAGGTTGATGAGCTCATCATGCGTGGTTGCTGATTGAACTTCGGCAAGCACTAGCAATAGATCTGAAAAAACATGAGACATTTGCATGCCGCTGGATTTGTTCGCTGATTTTCTTGAAAGCTCTTCTAACACCGAATTATAAAGGGGTAACTCACCCAAGGTAAATTCCCAAGTTAAGGCTTTAGATTTTTTCAAAAGACGTTTTAGCTTTCGTTTGGATTTACCACTCTCAAAGGCTGTAACCCCCTGTATCTTGGTGGCAAGCTGTTGACCTTTGCGACCTAAAGCGTAGGCTTCTTCTGCAGCAGCCTCTTTTCCGTTGCGTGCGTCAATAACACTCCGGACGGCCTCAAGGAGCTTTTTTTCCCTGGCGACAAACTCACTCGAAAACCCGCTTATTTTATCTAATTGAATAACTATCGCTGCATTTTCGCTAGCAGCCTCACGGATAATCTGGACGTTGCTATCCAACTGCTCATTGAGTGCGCTACGCGTACCTAACTTTTCCAGTGAATCAATCGAATCTGCCTGGGAAAGAGTGTGGATACGAACGATATTTTCAGTCATATACTGATATAACTGCTTTACGGACGACTCGGTTATTAGTGCATTTGAACCTTCATGTTGCGAACTGATGATTTTTTCATTACCTGATGATGCCACCAGATAAAGAACACCAATTCCCGTCATGCTGATTCCAACCATTAAAGCGATTAAATTCTTAATCGAAAATTGCGGCAAAGAAAAATATCGGTTCATAAAACCCTCCTTGGTTCCTAACGAGCACCAACCACAGCTTATAGCGCTCTCAATAATTTGCTAAAGCTCAGACCACTGGAATGGTTGAAACTCACCATTTTTTATGATCGTGGGCCAAACCTGATGACTTGCCTGATGTTCATCAGCATTATAAATGGCCTTTGGACCGACTCCAAGATCAAAACTTTTTAACGATTCCAACGCATCAATAAGTGATTCCCTAGAAAGAGTACCACCCACTTTTTTAATACCTGAAATAAACGTTTGCGCTGCCAAATAACCCTCAAAAGATACAAAACCAGGCTCATTTTTTTTAGAATATTTTGCCAGGGCGACGCGGTAAGATTTAGCGGCGGGAAGATTTGAATTAAAATGCGGCACCACTTGGGTGACGATAACGCCCTCAGCATAATCAGATAGCGCTGTCTTTAGCGCTCGGCTGCCAACAAAAGAAACGTTAATGAAGTTCACATCGGGAAGCTCTTCCTTTACGAGTTTTATGAGCTCAGCACAGGGTGCGTAGGCACCTACCATAATAACGGCCCGCGGCTCTATGTCACTATCCAAAATCAGCTCCGCTGCAGCTTCCACATTAGTGGTGTTTCGTTCATAGCGACCATGTATCAGGCTATCGATATTATCGAACCCACGGTTTTTAAGCGCTTTGCTTGCACCTGAAAACCCTGCATCACCATAGCCATCATTTTGCGTAAAAAAGGCAATCTCTTCAGGCTTTATGCCGGAATCAAGGATGCCGTCAATCATCGAGGCCGTTTCTTCAGCATAGCTTGCCCGGTAGTTGAAAATATATCGATCAGGAGGTGACTTTCTTAGAACACCCGCACCAGTAAAAGCACCCAATAGTGGTATTTTCTCTTTATTAGCAACGGGAACAGAAACAATAGCGGTGGGTGTACCAACATTTCCGATAACGGCTAAAATATCTTTGTTCTCAGCGAGCCGATGCATATTAGGCGCCGCACGCTTGGGCTCATAGCCATCATCTAAAGCCCTCAGAGAAAGCGTCTTTCCAGAGTTTCCGCTTTCTGCATTAAATTCTTTAAACGCTACCTCAACACCTAGCTTAACGCCTTTTCCCAATGCCTGAGCGGGACCAGATAACGCCGTCGACATGCCTAGGGTTATTTCAGATGAATATACGAGGGTCGGTAGGCTCATAAGACTGGTAATACCCAGCGACAATGTAAACAGCTTACTGGCTGGCCAAGAAAATATGGATTTCTGGATAGTATTTATGAGACTCATTAACTGTACCTCCGTGTACATGCTTATTGAGATTAATCTAGATTATATGAAATTAGCAAAACACAGCATCAATTAACATTGCGTAGCGCTCACTGAAGAACTAAATTAGACGAACAATTAGGAATATAGGTATAGCCGGTATCACTTATTGTTTGGTATGGCAGGTACCTTACTTATCCATACCTAAGGAACGGTAAATGAATAACCTTGTCTTTGGCGAAGTAGTTTCCCGCTAGATTGCGGACTTTATATCGGAAATCTTAATGCGGAACCTTTCCGTTGCAATACGCACAACAAATTATAATAAAAATCATGAAAAGCACCAACGGTCACTCTTTAATAATGCGTCATAACTCCGAAATAAAAGCACTCGTAATAATTTATTATTCTATATTTCAATAACATATAGAGTTTTTCATCGTAACCGTCAAAATCTGGCACGACTTCTGCATTACCTAAGACATGAACACAAGGTTCATACCTTTAACCACCTAATTCGGAGAGAGACCATGAGCGCATTAATAATCAAAGACCTAAACGAAAGCCAATCAATGGGCCACGCAGCCATGTCTGGAGTCCGCGGCGGACTCACAATCGGCGCCATGGTCTTCCAAGCCGACCAAAGCCAAACCATCGGTGGCCCCGGTAGTGCTAACGTAGGTAACATCAATGCTGTTAACGCACCGACTTTCGCACCGGTCACGAACATCACTGAAGTGAGCCCGATTACTGTCACGGATATTGATATCGCTAACCTGAGCAACGTCATGAACAGCGGAGTGGCTTTCTCGTAAGCACCAACACCACGCAATCATAAAGGGGCCTCACGGCCCCTTTTTTGTGTCTTGAAATCAATTATCCAATAACGTTAGATTCTGGATGTCGCCCAACCGCAAACCATTGTCTTCTATTCGTTTCAAAAACAGCAACACATAGGCGTTATTTCTATCGTAAAAAAGCGCGGACAAGCGAGTGGGATAATTATATTAATAGCTATTTTAGTAGGTTAGTTGTTATTTTCGTAACGTATCAATAACCCGGGGAAACCCCGTCCTATACGCCATAATATCAAGTAGCCAGGGAACCTGATCACAAGTAACCCCCAGTCGATCATTTAAATACCCCCATAGATTGAACCCGCACCCCTCGCAGCTAGAAGAGACACGGGTTCATATATACCCATAGCGTTTAAGCTATTTTACTCGTGTAAATAATGGGTGCCGACGCACTGTTTTAGCCTGCTCCTCAGACATTTCGAAGGGAAGATATTCGGGAACACCACCCCAAAAAAGAAAGTTTTTAGCGCCCCCATCAATACCACATTCATAATCCGACATGATGCCATCTTTTTCGCCCGGGACAAGTACACCAAATTCTGTGTTGCCACGCCCATCAAAGGTCGCCGCATCACATTGTGGTGTATCAGAGAAGAAATCAAAGTCATCGCCATGTTCTTCGGTGGGATGCTCAAGCGACATAAAATGCGAGGCTTCGTGCAAGATATTGCCCGCCATCATTTGATTGGCCAAGTCCTGAGTAAAGCCATCGTTATCCGCTACATAGGCGCGCTGTGAAACGAAGAAACAGCCATTTGAGGCCGTATCATCAAGCATCGGACCGGGTGCCGACGATATCCCAGCAGGGCCATCCTCACCTTTGGCAGTGAGTTCTCGCGTATAGACTAAGTTGAGCGCAAGCTTGTTCTGGGTGGCCGGTAGCATGGCGAGGCACGCGTCCTCTAAGCCCGTTTCCACATCCAAGTCAGCGAACTTTGCCTTTTCAGCCTCCGTTGCCGTGAAAATATTAATGGCATCAATACTCAGGGCATGGGGAGCCAGGATACGGTTGATGCTGTCCTTGTATTTTGTTTTTACGAGCTGCTTAAAGGCATCGTCATTGAACGCCGGCTCGGGGTGGACGATCCAGATATTGAGGTCTGCTTTATAGGCTTGCTTATCGACAGGTAGACCCGCGGGTATCGACTTTATCAATCCATTTACACTCTTCAGTGGGCTATCGTCTTCACGGAGAAGCGTAAACCGGTAACGTCCTTCTACAAGCTCAAGCTTAGGGCTTGGCGGCAAAAAAACAGCCATATTGCCTACTTCACCAAATGTCGTATCAGCGAAATTACTTTCAATACTCTCAGCTTCACCCGTATCGAAATCAACATCGGCTTTATAAATTGTTGCGCCTTTTGGGTCTCGAATTTCAGTCACCAATACCGCCTTGGAAGCATCCTCCATAACGAAAGTGAGGTGCATAGAAATATCATCAGGACCCACTTCCACATCGATAAAGCCGTCGCTGTTAGCTTGGTTAGCGTTAAACCTCACTTTTTTCAGATCATCGTTAAGCAGGTTTCCAGAATCAGAACCTGTCGTTGCAGGTGAAGGCTTGGACCCCGAGCCGTCTCCGTTGCTGCATCCTGATAGTAGTGTGGCCGCCACCAAGAGGGCTGGCGCAAAGGATAGTTTCATTATTATTTCTCCAGTGAGATGTAGATTGAGAGAAGACTCTCGCCCGGGGAGGTCGCTAACTCAACTATGTTTCCGTCTTTAATTGTCAGCGATTGTCAGTGGGGTTTATTGTAAGGCGACATTCTTCGGCTGAGGCCAACAAAACTGTAACCTTGCCCCTCCTTGAGCATTCGTCGATGCAGTCACTCCGCCACTCAGTTGACGTGCGATTAATGCAACAATGGCAAGGCCCAGGCCAATGCCACCCGTGATGCGTGAACGACTATAATCCACGCGATAAAACGGCGAAAAAATAGCACTCTGCTGAGACTCTGGAATCCCCCTTCCATCATCATCAACAATAATTTCTATGCCATTATCTGACCTTCGACGACACCTGACGTGCACTTTCGTATTCGCATATTTAAGTCCGTTATCAATAAGGTTACCGATTGCCATTCGAACCAAGGATTCATTGCCGATAACAGGGTCGCGGACAGCACAATCCCAATCAAGCGTTATATCTGCTTCGGAAAACCGCTGCTCACATAAATCAACAACCGTTCTTTCTAGATCAAAGGCTGAGTCCAGAGAGGCATCGGTAATTTGGTGTCGCGAAAGAGTCAGCGTATCTTCGACTGCAGATTCTAACTCCATGACATAACCATCCACTTTTTCTAACTGCGGACGCAATGCGTCCAGCGTTTGCATGGAACGCGTCATATCCAATGCAAATCGGGTACGGCTAATGGGCGTTCTAAGCTCATGCGGCAACGCACCGATAATCACTTGTTGATCATTAATCAGTTTCTGAAGATCATCGGCCATGTGATTCAAGTTTTGTGCTAGGCCGCGAATCGGTTGAAGCACCTTCTCATCGGCCCTGGCATCAAATCGGCCATTCCCCAGAGCTTGTGCAACTGAGGAGAGCGCGTTGATCGGTTTGGCTAAATAGCGCGCAATATACCAAAGCGCAGCCCCCACCATAATCGTAAGAATAAACAGGGGCACCAGTATAGAAAGCCAATCTTCCAACGTAATAGGCCCCTCCTCTTCTTCAATCAAGAGGAATTGATTTTTATCAGATAATGGGTGCAGTAACCACCAAGATTCAAAACTCTCGCCTGTTACAATGGTGTCCGAATCAAAGGACACTACCGGCACAATCTGGCTTGCCATAACCTCATCAATAGCCAACAAAGACACTGCGGTTTCAAATACTGGGCGATAAGATGCAACGTAATCCTTCCACGTTTCCGGTGCCCGCTTAAGTAGCTCAGTCTCTATAAGCTGGGCTTCAACCGTAGCATCCCGCTGGAAAAATTTACCATCGCTCGTTTCTAAAATATTATCCGTAAGGAAGACCGCAAAAATAAAGCCCACCAGCATTAACAGGATTAAGACAAAATAGGTACGAGCAAACAAAGAGTTCATAGCAACATCAAACGATGAATATTCAAAGAATAACAGTAGCCTAATGCAATAATTGATACATTGGGAATTATGTCAGTGATTGTCAGCGCTTGTATTTCGATAGTTTATTCGAGCGCTAACAAGTAGCCTTTTCCGCGCACCGTTTTGATGTAACGAAAGGGGGGATTAGCATCATCCATTTTCTTTCGCAACGAAGAGACTCGCATATCGATTGAACGATCCAGACCATCATAATCAATACCACGCAGCGAGTGATAGAGCTCCTCTCGTGTCACCATACGTCCCGCGTGCCGAATAAGGTATTCCAACAATTGATATTCCGCTGTCGTTAACGACATAGGTTCACCATCAACATAAGCAGTTAGCGATGCAGGGCGCACTTCCAAACTCTGAACACATAGCACACCGCTATCGACAGATAGCGACGATGATTGTAATGTCGTTTCCGCACGTCTTAGTAACGATTTGATATGCGCTAGCAGTACATGCGGACGCACGGGCTTTGTAAGATAGCCATCCGCACCACGATTAAGGCTAGTAATTTCAGTCACCTCATCGTCTTTAGCGGTTAGCATTAAAATAGGCTTATTGTATTGTTTACGTACCTGCAGGCAAACTTCCACGCCGTTTAGCGTTGGAAGCATGACATCAAGAATCACAAGATCAGGCGGCGGATCAGAACAAATGCGCTCGACAGCCAAGGCACCGTCTTCAACCCATTCGATGTCATAACCCTCGTCGCCAAGAAAGGCGACCATCATTGGTGCTAGCTCCTGGTCATCCTCAACCAAAAGAATTAGGGGGCCAGATTTAGTTCGCAAATTTTCCATAATTTGAAATCTAACAATCGAAACGACACAATTTAGCGTATACCATCATCACGCCCATTAAGTAAAAACCCTACGGAAGAATACCTCGCTCACTGTTCCAGCCCAATTTAACACATAAAATTCTTGCCAAAAAAAAATCGTCATACCGACCAGGCTTTAGCCTGTCGTTTTCAGCGCTTTTTAGCTAGGGCTGATGAACATTTACATCGATAGGAATACCAAAAGAGCTACCGCTTATTCCACCTATTGAAAGGGTTATTGAATTAAGTCGCACTGTGATATATCAATGTAGGCTGAGCTGTCGCGGAATATCATATTTAATGCAGTTATAACTGTGGCACGTTATCAGCAAGTGAATTGAGCCACCAATATCTTACGGAAAAAATCTGAATGATCGATGAAACCCTTGTAGATCGGAGCGGCTCTCAAAGACGCTCCAATTATGGTACTCGATGAACCCGGCGAAGGCCTCGATGCGTCCACTGAACGAGCGACAATGCAGGCCCTGTTCGATTACCTTGGTGACCGTTCTTTGCTGTTCATTACTCACCGGGTTACGGGGCTGGACGCCATGGACGAAATCCTAGTGCTGGAAAATGGCCAAATCATCGAAAGGGGCAACCACGTTGATCTACTTAAAACCGGGCAACGCTACAGGCGTTTATTTGAAAACGTCAGCAACCTGAATCTCTGAGATTCAACCAGACTTGAAAAGGCCGCCCGATAGGGTATGGCTATCAAGACGATAGAAACAAATCAATTTGCCTAAACATAAACAACGGTTAATATCCCTCTCAAGCTCATTCAAGAGCACACACGACCCAATCTTTAACCAATATTTAGGAGAACAACATGGACACAACAACTGATACGGCATATGGCTTGCCTCGCTTAAACGAAGCCGCTCCAGCCTTTGACGCACCCACGACTCATGGCAATAAAAAACTAGAGGATTATAACGGCAAGTGGCTCGTATTATTTTCCCACCCCGCTGATTTCACGCCGGTCTGCACCACCGAGTTTATGGCCTTTGCCAA
>JAUZSW010917653.1:0-10092 GCA_034780735.1 Hyalogyrina grasslei
GTGATGTATCAGCCGTATTGTTTGCCTCTATTTTTTTCGATCCTATGAATAAAATATACTTTTTTGGTATTATTCCTATTCCAGGTATTGTATTTGGTTTGTTATATTTAGTATACTCTTATCGCATGGGTAAAAAAAATAACGATAATGTTGGGCACGATGCTCACTTTTGGGGAGCTGTTTATGGTTTTATATTTCCAATAGTATTAAAACCTTCACTTATTTTAAATTTTTTTGATAGACTTTTTTAAGATACATAAAGTATGCAAAAAGCAATATTTCTTGATAGAGATGGAGTTATAAATAGCGATATAGGTCATTATTATATCTACAAGCCCAGTGATTTTATTATTAACGAAGGGTTGATTGAAACTCTTAAGAAATTAAGAGATAAGGGGTATGTATTTATTGTTATATCAAATCAAGGTGGTATTGCACGGCAAACTTATAAAAAAGACGATGTTGAAAAAGTACATGATAAATTAGTTGAAATTTTAAGTGACAATAATATTAGCTTAAAAGAGATATATTATTGTCCTCATCATAATGAATTTGAAAATTGTTTATGTCGTAAGCCGAATTCAATAATGTTTGAAAAAGCAATTGCTCGATTTGATATTAATGTAAATACATCATACATGATAGGTGATAGTGACAGAGATATTGAGGATGCCAATAGAGTTGGGATTAGAGGAATTAAAATTGATTCAAATCAAAATATTCAGACTATTATAGATGAAATTGTATAGTTTCACAATATTTAACTAAAGCATAGTGTAAATTAATAATGAGCAATAAATATCAACTAATATCATACAATAAAGACTATATCTCTAGCGATAGTTTTAGATTAGATACAAATAATCGAGCTTTTAGATATGGTGATGGTTTTTTTGAGACAATGCGTGCTAACGGATTAGAAGTTCAGTTTATAAAGCATCATTACGAGCGAATTGTTAAGGCTGCTGATATTCTAAAACTTAATTTACCAGATTTTTTTAATATAGAATTCCTTAAAAAACAGGTTGCAGGGCTATTGTCACGAAAAAAAATATTTCAGGCAGCTAGGGTCAAGTTGTCTATTTATAGAATAGGAGATGGGTACTACATACCAAAGTCAGATAGCTCTGATATATTAATTGAGGCAGAGTATCTGGGTAAGGGTGTTTATGAGCTAAATACTAAAGGTGTTTCTGTTGGTATATATAGCGATATGCCTAAACCAAAATCATTATATTCTGTAAATAAATCAATAAATGCTCAGTTTTATATTTTAGCAGGTATATATGCTAAAAATAATAAGTTTGATGATGCATTAATATTAAATGATAGAGGTTTAATAATAGAAGCAACCTCATCGAATATATTTGCGGTTAAAGATAGTGTTATTATAACACCACCGTTGGAATCGGGTTGTGTTGATGGCATAATGCGTAGGCAAATTATAGCTATTGCTGAGTATATTAGGTATAGTATTGTTTTTGAGTCTATAAAAGTATCGGATTTATCAAAAATGGATGAACTTTTTTTAACAAATGCTGTTGTGGGTATCAGGTATATTTCAGGGTATAACAATAGACGATATTTTAAGCGAATATCAACTAAGTTAATGTATGAATTAAACAATCAAGCTTTTTATCCACCAATATTGTAAAAACTACCTGTTAAATTTTTATGTCCGATAAGTGGTTTATTGCCTATGGCTTGGCTGTAAGCCTCTTTAATTCCTAGTTCTCTCACGTTGTAAGCTAAGTCGCTAAATAAGCATGGTTTTAGCAAACCATTGGCTGTTAAACGTAGGCGGTTACAGATGGCACAATTTCCACCCTCGCCACCTTCAACTACTCCAAATTCACCTCTCTCTAGATTCATTTCAGGAATAAACCTTACTTCGAGGTTGTTTTTTTTAGCAAAATTAGCAACTGAAATGGCATCGGGTTCGTTAGATGATTGTTTAATAACGCAATTTAACTTAATTGGGTTTAATCCAGCTTTTTTAGCGGTAATAATACCGTCAGTAACCTGATTTAACGAACCAATACGGGTTAGTGACTTAAATTTGTCGGCATCTAAAGTGTCAAGACTGATATTTACCCTATGTAAACCAGCTTTCTTTAAATCAGTAGCGTATTTAGGTAGTAATATTCCATTTGTAGTCATGGCAAGGTCGGTAATGCCATCAATGCTTGCAATCATGGCTACTAAATTAACAATACCTTTTCGTACTAAGGGTTCGCCACCTGTAATTCTAACTTTATTTATGCCGTGTTCAACACCATATTTTATTGTGTTAACAATTTCGTCAAACGATAGAATATCTTGGTGCGGAAGTATTTTAATTCCTTCGGCAGGCATACAATAAGTACATCTTAAATTGCACCTGTCGGTAACAGAAACTCGCAGATAATTTATTTTACGTTTATAAGAATCTAACATCCACTAAGTCTCCTTTTTTTAACTCTTTCACACCCTCTTCTATAATAGCTAAAGCGTTGGCATTTGGCAACGAGTATATATGTGCCGAGCCATGGTATTCAGTCATACTAACCTTGCTTTCATCGGTAATAGTAACAGGAATATGTGCTTTTCGTTCTGATTTTTTTCGTTTGTAGTCGCTTGCTAGCGGAAGTTTTATTGTTTTAGAGTTGTATTTCTGACCGGTAATTTTATCGATTAGTGGTTTTGTTAATGTTTCAAATTGAACAAACGAAGATACCGGATTTCCGGGAAGTCCAAATATAAAAGTATTGCCTTTTTTGCCGTAAGTGGTTGGTTTACCAGGTTGAACAGCTACTCTGTTAAAAAGAATATCAATACCTAAGTCAGCCATCACTTTAGGGACATAATCAAAATCGCCCATGCTAACACCACCCGTAAGTAGTAGTATGTCGCAGGTCTCAATACCTTTTTTAATGGCTTTAAAAATATCAACGTAAGTGTCGTTAATAATACCAAAATATTTAGGTGTAGCATTGCATTGTTGTACCTGTGCAATTAACTGGTGCCCATTACTATTTCGTATTTGCGATGGATTAGGTTTTATATCAGGCTCAACAATTTCATCACCTGTTGATATAATACCCACAATAGGTTGCTTAAAAACTTTAGGGTTACTGCAACCCACTGATGCCATTACGGCAATATGTCGAGCATCAATTTTTCGGCCTTTACTTAGCACCGTATCGCCAGTTGTAACATCCTCAGCAAGGGGAATGATATTGTTTTTAGGGTGACCGGTAAATCGTACTTTGTCATCTCCTACCATCTCCGATAGCTCCACCTGAATTACAAAATTAGCTCCGTTAGGTACTGGTGCACCAGTCATTATTCGGCTTGCTTGTCCGTTATTAATGGTTTTGGTGGGTGTTTGGCCGGCTGCAATGGTTTCAATAATGGTTAGCTCGCTATTAATATCGCTTTCGCGGATGGCAAATCCATCCATGGCAGCTTTGTTAAAAGCGGTCATGTTTATGTCCGATACAATATCCTCGGCAAGTATTCTGCCAAGTGATTGGTATAGGCTTACACGCTCGGCATTCATTAGTATATTAGTATCTAATACTATATTTAAAGCTTTGGTAAAAGAGATCATTGTTAAATTTTTATAATGTAAAAGTGATAATTTTTATTGAAAAAACCTCATGTTTGTGTGGGTTATGTGTATTATTCAATGTCTTTGTTAACAACCTTGTGAAACTTGACATTTAACAATTCAAAAGGTATTCCTATCTCTTTAAATAATATTTTTGTGTAAAATACAAAAGCCCGTTTAAACGGCTACGGAGGGGTGAACGTTTATAACTACGCAATATAATTATACGATAGTAGTTTTTATTTTATCAGGTAAAGGTTATTAAGTCACTTAGCGGTTCTAAACCGCTTAGTGGCTTGTTGTGATACGTAAAGCAACAACACCTCAAAGCGTGGCGACAGTATGTTTGGTAGTGACGTGGTTCTTTTTAGGGATGCTGAAACATGTTTCGCATGACGGTTTGTAACATGTTGTCGCACTATTCTACATGACGTTTTATTATAAGCTGTCACACTGAATTTATTTCAGTGTCCCTAGCTAATTAACAACTAAGCAAAGTTGATAACGTTATTTGAAACTGTAAACCTAAATAGGCTTTTGGTTAAAGCACTGATTACAAATCTGCGCCATTGGGCAAGACCTAAAATTACTAAAAATAAGAGAGATGCAATTTAAGACACGCTTAACTTAATGACATTGGGCTCGCGCCAACAGGATAGGTTTTGATATCAGCTCTTAGTCTTTCCTAAAAAAGAAAATCCACAAAACAAATAAAAAAAGAACACTACTTGCTGTTAGTAAAGTAAAGACAATACAGCCTTTTTTTTCATTATTCCTTATAATAAATCCATCAGAATTTGAAATCTGTACAAAATTATAATCATAACCTGTTTTATATACCCACAACTTAATATCCATTCCTTGCTTTAACAAATGTGAATACCCTTGATTATCATTAATAATTCTTGAGTGGAATGAATCTATAAATATTGCTACACATTTAGAGCTTGAATTAGCACCGTGTCTTGAAGGGTTAAATCTCGCATCCTTTTCAACCCGAGTAATGCAGCCATCCAATTGCGAGAAGAATCGCAAAGGTCTATTCCCTCCAGAATTAAAAGAAGCTAATGAAAATGTAAATATAATAATGACAAAAAATGCAAACACTCTAAACCTATTCCCCCATGTTATACTACTCAACAACTTCCTCATCTTAAAGTTTTAATTACATTCTCTATTTTAGTAGTAATGTCATTTATCTGACCTTCTGTTAAAGCTTTCTTGACTTCATCTGATGTTTTTATAACAACCCAGTACGTTCCCCTGCTGGCGAGCTTATAGCTCGTGCCCTCTGCAATTTAATTATAACTCATCAATATCAATTACACTTTTTAAATTGCTAAAATTACTAGCACTACTGTGTTTTCAACATTCAGGCCGAGTAACAAAACCAGACTCTATAGGGTTATTATGAATATAGTCTATTTTTTGCTGTATTACATCAGCACTCCATAGTTCAATTGGTTTATTATATTGTTGCCAAAGTTATCGTTTTTTTCACTATATCTCCAATTATAAATGTTATCCTGGAATAAAACGAACTGCTGATGGGTTAAATGCAACCCAAACTTCTTGCCCTTCGGTATAGTTTAGCTCTTCAAAAGCTTCGGATGTAATTGCAACATTAAACAGTATATCGCAATTTACAATTAATTCGTAGCCAAATCGTGCAGGAATTATCTCAGATATAGTGCCTTTAAATTGATTAATGGCATTTGTTTGTTGAGGTGTTGAGGATATTATGATGTTTTTTTGTCCAATTAATACAAATCCAGATTTCTCTTTTAGGCCGGTAAATATTTGGAACGATATATTATTGGTAATGCAAGCTTTAGTTGTCTGTTTAAATGGTTCATCTTCAATTTTTACTTTATAAAAATTTTTAATTCCACTAAAATTTGCAACAAATCTGTTTTTTGGGTGTGTAAAAACCTCTTTTGGCGAACCTGTTTGTATTATTTTACCATTATGAATAATTGCAACTTTTGAGGCTAAAGATATAGCCTCTTCATAATCGTGTGTGACATGAATAATGGTTTGGCCATTTTTATTAAGTTTTCTCAGAATGGTTCTTAACTCACCTTTTAAACCAATGTCTATGGCCGAAAGGGGTTCGTCAAGCAGTAGTATGTCTGGTTCAAGCATTAGTGTTCTAGCTAATGCCACTCTCTGTTTTTCTCCTCCCGATAGTGTTTCGGGTTTTCGGTTTAATAGGTGATTTATATTCAACTCTATAGCTAAAGTGTCTATTTTTTCTTTAATTAGACTCTGTTTTATCTTTCTTATTTTCAGAGGATAAGAGATGTTTCCTTGTACTGATAGGTGAGGAAAAAGTGCAAAATCTTGGAAAACGAGCCCTGTTTTTCGTTTTTGTATCGAGAGATTTGTTATGTTAGCGTTATTTAGAAATATATTACCATGTTGTAATTTTACTAATCCTGCAATACTCTCTAAAATAATCGACTTTCCTGACCCTGACTCTCCTAAAAGCATAAAGTATTCGCCCTTTTTTACACTAAAAGAGATGTCTTTTAATGAAAAACTATCAAATTTGACATTAATATTTTCAACTTTTACCATTCTGTTTTGAATTTGAGATGTATCTAAGAATAACAAAAAACAGTAAGCATACTGCAATAAATATAATGGCTACGGGTCGTGCATATTTTAGCCCAAAAGAGCCAAATCGTTCAAAAATCATTACAGGAGTAATCATAGGGTGGTAAGCTACAATTACTACGGCTCCAAATTCGCTCATTCCTCGTGCAAACATCATTACTAACCCCGATATTATGCTACGCCAAGCTAAAGGTATTGAAATACTAATAAAAGTTTTAAAAGGTGATGCTCCTAAATTAAGAGCAGCCTTCTCTAGCCGTACCGGAACAGCTGCAAATCCATCGCGTGCAGCATTAATTAAAAATGGTAAGCTGACAAATGCCATAGCAATTACTATACCCGATATATGCCCAGGAAATTCTAACCCAACAAGCGCACCTGTTTTGCCAATAAATCCTTTTTTTGATATTACGGTAAGTAGTGCAATTCCTGCAGCCGAATGCGGAATAACAACAGGGAGGTCAATAATGCCAAGA
This sequence comes from Hyalogyrina grasslei, assembly GCA_034780735.1. Classification (NCBI taxonomy): domain Eukaryota; kingdom Metazoa; phylum Mollusca; class Gastropoda; family Hyalogyrinidae; genus Hyalogyrina; species Hyalogyrina grasslei. The sequence goes on from JAUZSW010917653.1 coordinate 6,688, forward strand.
ATAAGTTTTTTGCCTCTAAATTCTTTTCGTGCCAATAGGTAGGAGAGGGGTATGGCAAAAAAAGCTGAAATTACAGTAGCTAACATGCCAGACCACAGCGTTAGATATATACTGTTTCTCACCTCTTCATCAATAATGGTTTCTGTAATTTCAGATGGAGAAGAGTGGAGGATTAAAGCAGCAAGTGGCGCTATTATAAATAGCAATAACAGACCTCCAAGGAAAGTAAATAATAGTGTTATTCCACGGTTTTGAAACATCAAGCAAATGTAATTAAAAAATAACGAATAATTATTTAAGAATACAATTATGGTATATTTTTATGTTTACTAGGTAATATTGTAAATGTAGTAGCAATATTTAGTTAAACGAGTATTCAAAACCTATAGAGAATGTCCAATCTCCTTTTTCTGCATCAAGGGTTATAGGTTTGGTGTCGTATGTAAAATACATCGATTGGGTTAAAAACAGGTTGTTAAATACTTCCCAACGTAGTTTTGAGTCTGTTGTTGTCCTAATTCTGCTAGTTGTACTAATGTTTGGATATAAAATAGACGAAATTGTAAAATCAATCTTGGGATAGTTATATTTAAAAATAGAATAACTTAAAGTTATTACTCCCTCTATATTGTTGTTAATAGAATCCGATGTAAACTCTCTGTTAGCCTGTATTCCTAACGAGCCAAAGGCAATGGAGTGATTGTTGAAAATAAAATTATTACCAAAAGAGCCACCTACGTTGGTACGTAAATCAAGCTCAAGTTCACTATTGTGTTCGGCAGAAGTTAATGCGTTATAAAAGAATCTGTGTGGTAGGTGGTGGTAGTAATTGTATTTGGCATCGTGTCTTTCTATATCATCTCTATCTTGTTGTTTGGTTAGGTTTCCATCGTAATTAATTTTACTATACGATTTGTCTGATGAGTATTTAATTTCGCCGGTAAGTTTAACTGTTTTAAGGCTATTGGCTTTAGATGCGCTAAATCCTGCACCTATTTTTCCAGATAGTCGTTTCATTAATCTTTTTTGGTAAGGGTACATTTGTATTATGGATATACTCTTAACTAGTAGTGAATTAAAACCAACATCAACGGAAATCATTCCGTTAGAGTCGGAAGGTATAATTTCGCCAATAAGTTTTGTGCCATTCGTAAGCCTTATCAGTAATAATTGTTTGATATATAAACTATCAATTTTGTCCCATTCAATATCAAAACTACTAGCATCAGATGTTGAAACATGGAGTAAGTTATTTTGAAGATATTTGAATTGGCAAGTTATTTTATCTCCGTTATTAAAGTAAACTGTATCGGTTTTAGCCCCAGCGAGTACTGAATTGCTAAAGTATATGGATATTAATCCAATTATTAATGAGAGAAGTATTTTTGACACAGAGTGTTATTTAATATTTATAACAATATTTGAAGTAACAAATATCTATTCTTTAACCAATTGCAAATTCTTAAACTTCAATTCTTTGTCAAGTTTTTTACGTTCAATTCTATCCATTGTTTTAGCACAAACCACACCGAGTTTCTTCATTTCACGGTTGTGTCCAATGTGCGATTCGGGAAATTTCTTTTTTCTAAATACAATATTAAAAGCCATTCCTAAAAAAGCTATTGCTAGTAGCCCTATTGTTAAAAGTATAATCTGCATAATTAAAAGTTTTTGCAAAGATATAAAAAGTAATCTTTTGTGAAAATAAAGTATATAATGAACAATATTTAAATGAAAATGTTTTACAAGCATAAAATAAATTATATGAGTAGTAAAAAACCAAGAACTAAATTTTCAATAAAAGAGGTATTAGACGACTATAGAATGATGTGTCTAAGCCGAGAGGCTAGTTTAATGTGGCGTAGGGAGGTGCTGACCGGTAAAGCTAAATTCGGAATCTTTGGTGATGGTAAAGAATTGGCTCAGATTGTAGCTGAAAAGCATTTTAAAAACGGAGATTGGAGGTCGGGATATTATCGCGACCAAACATTTATGTTTGCTACAGGTATGTCTGACCCTATTGAGTTTTTTGCTCAACTATATGGTGATACCAATGTTGTTAATAATCCTAGCAATGCCGGTAGGTCGTTTAATAATCATTGGGGGAATCGCTATATCGATAAAAATGGCAATTGGACAAATCAGACAGAATCAAAAAATACAGCAGCTGATTTGTCTCCAACAGCAGGCCAAATGCCTAGGTTAATAGGCTTGGCATACGCGTCTAAGTTATATAGAAATAATCCTATATTATCAGGTAAAACTAATTTCTCCATAAATGGAAACGAAGTAGCTTTTGGTTTTATTGGTGATGCTAGTACATCTGAAGGTCATTTTTTTGAGACAATGAATGCTGCTGGTGTGCTACAAATACCATTGGCAGTATCGGTTATGGATGATGGTTATGGTATATCGGTAAGTAAAAAGTACCAAACAACAAAAGAGAGTATATCCGAACTTCTATCAGGAATGATGCCCACCGAAGAAAAGCAGGGTGTTAATATATTTAAAGCACGTGGGTGGAATTATCGGGAATTAGTGGATATGTATGAAAAAGGTATGGGTGAATGTAGAACAAATCACCAACCTGTACTTTTTCATGTTGAGGAGTTGACTCAACCGCAAGGGCATTCAACATCAGGGTCGCACGAAAGGTATAAATCTAAAGAGCGATTAGAGTGGGAGCAAGAGTTTGATTGTAAAGTTAAAATGCGAGAATGGATTATTGATGACAATATTGCAACAGATGAAGAGCTGTTGGTGATTGAGAATGAGGTTAAAATAATTATAAAAGATGCTCGAAAAAAAGCATGGAGTAATTTTACACAACCAATACTTGAAGAGAAAAAGAAATTACTTGAAATAATTGAGCAAAAGACCTGTTCGTGTAAAATAGATAAGGTTGATAAAGTATCACAATATGCTAATGAGTTAAAAAATATTAGTTCGCCCATTAGAAAAGATATATTTTCGACAGCAAAGAAGATATTGCGTCATGTTTGTTTAGATTGTTCTATCAGAAAAAGTTTGCAAGCCGATTTGTCATTATGGCTTAACCGTAACCATGCCGAAAATCAAGATAGGTATAGTACGTTTTTACATAATGATTATGAAAAATCGGCTTTAAATATTGAGCCAGTTGACCCTATTTACTCCGATAAATCAAAAATAATTAATGGTAGAGAGGTTTTGCGTGATAATTTTGATAAGCTTTTTGAAAAAGAGCCACGTTTGGTGATATTTGGTGAAGATGTTGGTAAAATAGGTGGTGTTAATCAAAGCTTGGAGGGTATGCAAGCCAAATATGGTGAGCTTAGAGTTACTGATACCGGAATTCGTGAATCGACAATAATTGGGCAGGGTATAGGTTTAGCTATGAGAGGCTTACGGCCCATTGCCGAGATA